>CATKHK010000059.1:0-306149 GCA_949751835.1 Blepharisma japonicum | reverse complement strand
ATCGCTGAGTAAGCAATGTTAATCTTCTTCAGTCCAGCTTTAATTACAATATGTCTGAGTCTTGCTACAAGTGAAAGGTTCATGTCTTCATTAAACGAATTTTGGTAAGTTGTGATAACTTGATTATACCTTTCTAGTTCTCCAGATCTAACTGCTCTAACTAAGTCAACGTATGCTCCAAGTCCTTTATATCCCACCAATGTTTTTCTGACAGGTATTTCGCCCATCAGCAGCTGGACAACAACTTTTAGCTTTTCTACAGCAAGCTTAAACCCTGCACCGCTGTTTTCGGGAGCTTTTCTTTGAGCTTGGATTATTCGATTTAAAGCTTCAGAGTAGTTTAGTCTTAAGGCATTTATTTTTCCTAAATAGAATTGATTTCTTGCAATCTCAGCATATGGGGCATTATCGGGAAATCCTGTTCTGTCAGCGAAGTCTTGTGCCTGTTGAACCTTATTTTTCAATAAAAAGAAGCGTAGAATCACATTAATCAATGTAGCTTGAATAAAATTATCATGCCTTAAGCAAGCTTGCCTATACCAATCGAGAAATGGTTTTTCATCAAAATCTTGTTTTATTTCACATGACAGAGCTAAATAATAAAAAAGCTTCGCAACAAATGGCTGTGAAGTGTGAGCTTGGTGCTTCTCAATCTGTTCTAAAGCAATCTGCTTGCTATCATTAACAAGATTTTGTTTTATCAAGACCATGCAAATCAGAATATTGAGAAAGGCTTCTGCTTCAGAAGAAGTGAATGGTAGCTGAGATGAAGAAATAGACTGCCCCCATGCTGGATCTCTACCATAAAAAGCTTTGTAAGCATTAGCAATTGATTCAATACTAGCTGATCGACGTAACGAAGGCAGAAGCTTTAACAGCAAAGCACAGGCTTTTGTATCTTTAATTTGACTTGTTTTTTCGACTTGACCCAGTGCTTTTACAAGATTATCCCAGAACTCTTCCATTTACAATTTATTGAAATCTGTTTAAGCAAATGAAAAGAAATTAATTTAAATGGATGAAGTATCTTATTAATTGAAGTATCTCAATAACTCATTCCCTTCCCTTAAATTATATTTTCATCCTCGTCCATGCTGCTGTTTTCGCTACTCGTAAAATTTTCAATCGCTTCTTCTTCTTCTTCTTCACTGATAGAAGCTCCTTCTTCTATGAAATCTTCACTAAGCTCTTTGCTTGCTTTTTTCTGGTCTTCCTTTTCCTTTGCTCTGATTTTCATTTCAATTTGCTGCTCTAGATGCTTCTTTTTCAGTTCATGGTTTGCAAAGCTGTGAATTACCTGCATGGTTTTGGCAGGATTCAAGGTGCTTTCGAGCTTTCTGATGTGAGACTGATGCTTGATGGAGCATGGCTTGAACATGAGCTTATTTGAAGCTTCTTGCTGCTCGACATACATATCCTTGATTCTCAAGTAGCTGTATGTGTGTGGATTCTCAGTTTGAGTAACTTCAAATGCATCACTTCCTATAAACATGGTATAGCTCCCATCTTCCCATTTAACGAGTTTTGCGTTGCTTTGCATTTGACCATTCTCGTCTTGTCTCCATCTGATGTAGCTTCCAAGATAACAGCCTTTTACCTGCTTTTTGCCTTGCTCATCTGTGTACATGATCGGATTTTCAAGAGTATAAGTGCTTGGGTCAAACTTTTTCGGCTGAACTGACATAACATTTCCGAGTTTTGCAAGGAAAACAGGCTTGCTCTTTTTCTCACATGCAGATTTAGGTATTGTTTCCATGGATGATATTTATTACAATCGAAATTAAAAATGAATTTTGCTTATTTATGAAGCTATTTACACTTTAAAATATTTAGAAAATAAATTTTGAAAATATCCAAATTATTAGGAAGGAAAACAATTAAAAATTGTTTAATATTTTTTTTACATTTTTATAAAGTAATGTCATTATTTCGAGTATAGTAAACTGATAAATTTGCACAGATCTATAATCAAAATAATTATGGTCTAATCATTAAATAAAAATATTTAAATCAGAATTAATTAATCTTTGCCTTTTTTCTTAGCTGTTTTATAATTTATCGAAAAAACTGATAAAAAATCATCCATCTATTTTGCATTATATGGAAGACTCCCAATATAAATTAAATGGGATGCATTGCTAGCACAAATTCAAATTGTGACTTGACAGTACTTTATAATGGCAAGCTATTCAATGTTAGCACAAGCTACAGCTATAAACAAATATTAGAGTTCATTTCCCAAAAAATTGGGAACAGCTCAACAATTCTTTCGTTGAGTGATGGCGGAAATGCTTTCAGAATCCCAGACGAAGAGGCATGAAAAAATTTGACTTTTATCAAAAAAACTCAGTTAATACTGATGGTAAATCCTGAAAAAATCACTGACATTTTCAGAATTAATCCTATAGAAAATAAAGTAGTCGATAAAGACTATAAAGTAGTAGGGCATAAACTTAATACTTTTTTGGAGAAAATTTCCAGTTTTGATTTGCATTTAAAGGAATTTATTCGCTGTCTTTCTTATCTCTACATACGGTCTTGCTCTCTTCCAACAGCTATGAACATTTTTTTAGTCGTGATAAATCCTTATATCACAGAAATTCAAAATTTTCCACCATTCGTAATTTTAAATGATACTGCAAGGGATAAGTTACCTGAACAGGTAATTCCTGTGCTAAAAAATTGGGATTCATTGATGGAGAGCCTAAATGGAGTAGAAGAAGATGTGAACATTCTACTCTATAACCTCAATTTCTTACTCTCCCAAAGATTAAATAAGAAAATTCATCTTACATCAGGCAGCAGATTGAACTTATCAGGGCTGAAAATTGCAGAAAATAACATTAAGGTCCATAAAGCACTCGATATAGTTAAAGCTTTGCAGAGAAAAGCAAACGATTTTAAAGAAACCGTCAAGCATTCTTTAAATGCTTATAATGAGGGAAGAAATGCCACTATGAAAAGAGTTTGCTTGATGTGCAGGAAGGCAAAAGCTATTGGGCCTCAAGAAATGTCTTGGATGTTCGGAATCGGAGACTATGCAGGAATTCCTTCGGATATAAGGTTTTATTAAGTAAGTCTCATCTTGTATTGCGTATATTTAATCTCTACTTAATTAGTCCATGGTCTATGAAATTTAGAGATAAAATATTACATGATCAAGAGGGTTACAATCTTGCTTTTTCTGGTTTCTCTTGTATCTGGTGTTGCCATTACAACATCTTCTATATACACAACAACAAAAACAATAAGACAAGTCGCAGATTACACCTTTGCAATTCGAATTATTACAAATATTCCGAGTGGAGGCTCTATTAAAGTGATTTTTCCTTCAATTTTTACTCAGCTACCCTCAGGATCAAACCAATGCTCTATCTCAGGTGTCTCATCCCCATCATCAGTAGCATGTTCTTTTTCAGGCCAATACGTTTTGATTACAAATTGTTTTCCTAACAGTAGTAATAGTGGAAATGCAATAAGTTTTACTATAAATCAAATTACAAACCCATTATCTGCAGTCACTTCAAGCTCATTCATAATTTATACTTTATCAGCATCTAATAATATTCTTGATGACATGAGTTCAGGGATGACTGTGATTTATGAGTACATTTCACTTAAAACAGCATCACTTACGCCTGGATCTCAAATAGCTGGGGCTAAGTCGACCTGAACCATTAATTTAGAAACCAATTATCAAACTACTCAAGAAATTGATGTAAAATTTCCTTATTGAAACCAAAATTTGAATCCTCCACAAGTTAGCTTGACTCAGTTTTGCAATGGGGCTATCACTTGCACTGCAGTTACCAGTATAGAATTATTTAGATTTTTCGCTTTCTTCAACGTGCATATGTTCGAATGGAGTTTTATCAATTAAAGGCAGCTCAACTACGGCTGGAAAGATACAAATTCTTGCAAGTGGGATTTTAAATCCACCAACTACGGATACGATGTCAGGATTTTCAGTGTACACTTCATTAAACGGTGGAATTGTTGAATATTATTCAGGAATTTCCGTAGAAGTTACTCTGCCAAACACTTTGACGGTTTCTTCTTTGTCGCTGCAGCAGACACAAATAAACCAGATCACAACGATGTCGTTTAGTATTCAGTGCTCAAACCCTCTACCATCAGGTAGTATTTTAATAGTATCTCTTCCATCAGATTTTATAGTCACTGACGACTATTCAGTTGATGGCGTCTATGGGATTGCTTATAGCTTGGGCTCAAGCTTATCAAATAATATTATCACGGTAACCAATGGGTTTACAAGCTATGTAGCTGCCTTATCATCCATTCAATTTGAAATTTCTAATATAAAAAATCCTTCCTCAATGAAAACTACTGGGGCAATTAATGTTCTCCTTGAGACAAGCACTTATGGATTGATTTGCCAAACTTCAACAATATATACTTTACAATCAACTTCAGGAAATATTAAAAACGTTGTTATTACTCCGCTCTCTTATACTATAAATGCAAATACTATTTATTCATTTGCCTTCGAGCCTTCAGATCCAATCCCTCAGGGTGGAGCAATTATGGTGATCGCTCCAACACAAATCTCATTTACTAACTCTGCTATTAGTCAATGCTACAATATAATATCTGGGCTTAGTTCTAATGCTCAATGCGAAGTTAAGGACTCAAAATATTTATATATAACGAATGCTTTTTCGAGTGATTATAGTAGCGGAGTTCTTAGCCTTCAACTAAAGAATGTTTTAAATCCTGGGACAATACAAGTAAGTGATCCTTTTATAATAGAAACGTTTACTAGCAATGAATTTCTGTATCTTATTGATTATGATGCTTCCGCAACTATAACAGCGGCATCTGATTCTTTAAATGGAGTAACGATTGTACCATCTTCATTAACTACTGGAGATATTACTACATACAAATTTAGTATTAATACTAGAAATACTATTCCTCAAGGAGGAGGCTTGAAAATTGTCTTCCCCGAAGAAATATCAATTCAAGACACGACAGCTAAATGTCAAAATGCTGTAGGAATCGATTCATCATTTACCTGTACAAATACTTATAACTCAATTACTATATCTAATGGATTTTTATCATCTTCATTTCAGCCTGGACTTATTAGTTTTACAATAGGCTCAATAAAAAATCCTGGCTCTCTGAAGGCTTCAAAGTCGTTTCAAGTATACACATCTTATTCAGGCTTAACTATTGACTCAATGACACAAGGAAGAACTATTCAGATGCAAACTCCTCATGCTCTCCAAGCTTCAATCAGTTCAGCGAGCTATATAGTTGGAGAGACTACAACCTTTACTGTCAATATAACTCCTTATAATGCCTTACCAGCCAACTCTGGGCTTCAAATTGCTCCTCCATCAGATTTGGTAATTCTGCCATCAGTACAATGCCAGGCAAGTGGAATTACAGCTTTTGCCGTTAGTTGCACACTTCAAGGAGGTTTATTGGTTGCTGAATTGACTTTTTCAGCACAAGTCACTTCTCAGTTTTCCTTACAGATTTCTCAAATAAGTAATCCAAGCTCAACTAAGCCTACTCAGTCCTTTGGAATAACTACTACTTCAGAAGGGTATTCAGTTGATTCGCTGCAATCAGGTCTAAGTATTCAAATGACAACACCTGGAAAGCTAAATTCTGCATCTGTCTCTGCTCAAGATACAGGCATTTCAGTTACCACAAATTACACATTTACTTTAGAGCTCAACCATGACGTTCCAATTGGTGGATATGTTGAGATACAAATCCCAAGCCAAATTACTATGACTTCTAATATAAAATGCAAAGAAATCAACTATGTGCAATGCAACGTGGCTGGGAATAACATTCTTCAAATATTTCTCTTTGGGCAGTCGACTAGTAAAAGCCTGAGTTTTTCAGTAGAAAATTTGAAAAATTATCAATATACAACAGCCTCAAGTCCATTTGTGCTAACTACAAAGACATCAGATGGGTATTCAATTGATACAATTAACGGCAATGTCATAGTTTTTACTTGCAATTCTCCATGTCAAGAATGCGATACTCTCCCAGATAGCTGTGTTTCTTGCTCTCCGTCGTCATCCACTCCATATTACTGAAGCGACAGTTGCCATTCTTTATGCCAGCCTGGATGGGTAGATATAGATGGCTCCTTAAATTGTATTCAATGCAGCTCTAACTGCTTGACTTGCTCACAGTCAATTTCTAACTGCAAATCCTGCTCAACATCATTGCCTTACTTGAAAAATGGTGTATGTGTATCTTCATGTCCAAGTAGCTATCTTACCACATCATCAAAGGAATGCTTGCAATGCAATTCGAACTGCAAAACTTGTGGACCTGATATAAATACTTGCAAATCGTGTAGCTCTGGAATGTATTTATATAAAGGTACATGCATTAATTCTTGCTCAACTGGAGTCATGATTACTCTTGGAAATGCTTGCCAAGATTGTAGCACAAACTGTAAGGAATGCATTGAAAATATAAACAAATGCACTTCATGCAATGACGGTATGTTTCTATATCAAGATAATTGTATCAGTAAATGTCCTCAAAATACAACTATTATAGTAGGAGCAAGCTGCTTGGATTGTGATAACTCATGCAGCACTTGCTCTGTAACAACAGCCAACTGTACATCATGCTTTGATGGATTTTTTTTATATGAAAATCAATGCTTAAGTGCTTGTCCAAGTGGCTATGGAAGAATTGAAGACTCTTGCCAAAAATGTTCTGATAAATGCAAGGAGTGCTCAAAAACAGTAGATTCATGCATATCATGCCCTGAAAATGAGTACCTTTACCAAGGAACTTGTGTAAGCTCATGCCCTCAAAACACAGCTATTCCTGTCAAAAATGAGTGCGTAGACTGCATTACATCATGCAAAACTTGTAGCGGGAGTCCGGATTCATGTGTGGAGTGTTCATCCGGATATTATTTTTATCAGAATCAATGCATTAGTGCTTGTCCACAAGGGACAATCGGAATTAGTGGGAACTGTGAAAACTGTGATTCTAATTGCTACTCCTGTGAAAGCTCTAAAACAAAATGTACTGGCTGCAGCAATTCCAAAATTCTTTATAAAAATATTTGTTATGATTCTTGCCCCTCATCTACAATTAAGATTGGTAGTGAGTGTTTAGAATGCGACTCTTCGTGCCTCACATGCATTAACTCGACAAAAACTTGTGTTACATGTGCCAATGATCTTATTTTTTATGAAGGATCTTGCTATGATATCTGCCCATCAGGCTATCAATTATACAATAGCTCTTGTATTGTTATCGGTCTTCTCCCTGACGAGTGCTCATCCGGCTGCGGATCTGCTGAGCTTGAAAATACTGTCTGCGATCCTGCATGCAATGTCAAGGCTTGTAATTATGATAACGAGCTTTGCTTGCCAGCACAGACGAATAATTCAAGTTCTAATAATGATACTGATAAAGATTCATCAGAAAAATTATCAATAGGCGAGGTTCCTTTTCCTGCTACAATAGCAGGGATTTCTTCTATTATATTTGCTGGTGTAGCCAAACTAGCTGTTGGAACATTGATGATGCCGACAATCGTCGGAGTATGGGGAATATTAGAGACTTTCTCTTGGGGTGCTATTGGGATTTCGCTAATAGAAATGCAAGATGTCAAAACTGGGAGGAGGTTAATGGATATCTCCAATTTTGATGCCAATGATATATTCTTTACTTTAGTGATTATATTCTCACTGCACATTTGCCTCAATATATTGTTTATAGCCCTTTTCCATGGCTACTTTACAAAGCTTGATAAGGAGCATAAATTGTGAATAAAAAATCATAAATGAATCACTAGCTCGATTACTATTCTTTCTGTATTTTCATTTAAGTTCATGAGACTGCTTTATTCCAGCACACCATATAAAATCAAATTTGGAAGGTATTCTACAGTCTATTTACCTCTTATCATCTTTATGTTTAGCAGTACAATTTTGACTACAGTCCCGATGCTGATCCTTCTTGTATATATTCTTTATAAATATCCGATTGATAATTCAATATACTCCCAAACATTGGATAGCTTAACACTCACCTTGCTAGTGGCATCTTTGTCGCTTATTGAATCTGTTCTAATGTCTTATACAATAGGTAAAGAAACACTCCAACATAGAGCTCTAATATCTATTTCTCCTGATCACACATATGATTCTATGCCTATGTCTGCAGATGTTGCCACATCACGGTCAGGGAAAAAATGGCTAAATTTAACTGAGGCAAATAATACCATAAATTCTGAGTTTCCCAATGAATTTAAAGACACAAATACCAATTTTGAGTCGGAAATGGGTGAAACTCAATCACAAATAGAGACTAATCGAGCAATGTGTGAAAGAAATGAAACAAGTCAATCAGATATTGATAATTTTCAAATTCAATTTAAGGATGCAAAAATTTTTACTGTCATAGAGCATGACCTTGAATTAGATTTGAATACTGCAGTTGTAGATAATAATGACCCCGAGTGTATTTCAGTATTCTATACACCTGGAAATAAAAAAGTTATTGTAAAGCAGCCTTTTCAAAATAATACGAACATTGATCTGAAGAATTATGAATTAATTAGATATGATGTTGGAGCTGCCATCTTTATAAATAAAATAAGCCAAGAAGAAATTGAGGTTTGCAGAAACTATAAGGGAGGCAAAATAGTTGATATCGAAGAAGATAAGAAAGGGTATTTAATTGGAAGAAATGTAATAAATGAAGAGCAATTTGATTTTAATAATGGAGTTGTAGATGAGAACGATTTTGAATGCGTTTTAGTAACCCATCTTCCAACTGGACTCATAGCAAAAATTAAAAAGCCTTTTACTGGGTTTCCTATACTGGATGCTAGAACCAATTTGCCCACCAAGAGCATTGTCAATAGCTACAATCCATCAACAATTAATGTGAATAAATCAAACATTCATTTTGCTACTCTTACTATAGATGGAAAAACTGTCAAAGTTAGAAGAAACTTCAAAGATGCAAAGATCGTGGACCTTTATGATAATACTCCAGATATTGAGCTAGATGCAGACTCCACCTTCTCAGGCTTTGAAAAAAACGAAGATCCACTAATAGCGCTATCTGAGTCAGAAATCCCAAGTCCGAGGTTTTCCTCAGAAAATTCTACACCTTTTACCCTTGATATGAGTTTCAAAGGTGGAGATCAAGAATTTTCTGATGTCTCATTCAGCAGGCCATCTGTGGATTTTGAGTATTCTGATTCTGATACTGAAATTCCTAAAACTCCCCGAGCATTTACGCCTGAAGAGAAGAAAGAAGCTACAGATCCCTGGTTTATGCAGAAAATTTTCACAAGAGATTCAAAAGCTAAAGATGTGAAGGATTTGGTCGCAGAAGATATTGCAGAAGCTGATGGTGATGCTGCAATAGAAGTAGCTCCAGCACTTAAAAATAGAAAGAAAAAGCTCAAAGAAACTTTATCCTTAAAAGAGCTGGGGGATATTAAAGCAAGAAGAATGAATCCAAAGAAGCTTCCGCCGATTAAAACAGTGGAGAAGTTCAGAGGCCCATGTCTTAACCAAATAGATGAAGAAGATGCTACTTTTGGAGTTATCCATATCGATGGAAACGCCGCAGAGAAGGATTTCGATTTCTTAAGAATTGTGCCAAAATAATTGATATAGCGATATCATTAAATAGCTGACTTTCTAAAGAATAATAGTGCAGTTAACCAAATAAAGCTTAAATCACAAATTCCCAATAGGATAGAAGTTATAAGAGCATAATATAAAATTTTATGAATTATAATTTTAATAAATAATTTAGATCCCCCTGGTATTCAATTTAATGTACACACAATCAGATATTATCGATATAAGTTTTCTAACAAGTATTTCCCATGCAAACACCATCACAGAACTTCCTGAGTCACAAATAATAAACCTCATCTCAGCTAATTCTACCCCTTTTTTGCTTGGCTTACCTGCAATTATATCCTATTTTCGCTTAAAATTAAATGACGAAGAAATCATGTCCAAGTTAAAAATTACTGAGGAAGTCCTAGACAATTTAACTGTCCAGATCATCCCTAGAAAGATAAAGAAAGTAATAACTCAATATGAAGCACCCTGCAAAATTTGCGGTTCAGGAAGAGTCTATATTAATATAAAAGAGCACCTTAGGACTGCTCACTTTTATGATAAACAGCAAAAGAAAGAATACATTGAAGCTAATGGAATAAAAGACCATTTGCATGAAGAAAAGCAGAAACCAGCAAAAGCCGCGTCATATCCTAAAACAGAAGGGAATTATATCCAGTGTTATGTCTGCTTACGAGACATTAACAAGCGACATTGGCATGACCACGCAATCTGCCACTTAGGAGGCTATATGATTTTCTGTGATCGCTGCAATCGATATATGAATAGAGACAAGTACAAGCGGCACATGAAAATGCGGCATTGCATTTAATTCTTAATTAATAGTCCATGATTCTTCTTTTCGGAGGTGTTCTGCGATTGTTTTCTTTAATTGTGTGTGATCTTGCAAAAAGCCCCTGTCTAGCTTCAAAAAGCTTCAGCTGCTTGATGAACCCTTGATTGGGTTCTACAATATATCGCTGGCTTTTCAAGTATTCTACACACTGCTCAAAAGGGATGTCATACTCCTTCATTAAAAACATCGTTACAATGGTGGCACTTCTAGAAATTCCTTGAGCACAATGAACAAGGACTGCTGCGCTGCCTCCAGAGAGCATGATTTCTTTCGCTTCATCAATGAATTTAAAGGCTTTTTGGAAGTGATAGTGGATTTTTTCTTCTTCTTTATCTTCTACAAAGACTCTGCAGTAACTTATCCCGTGCTCTTTGAAAGCATTTTTTACGTTTTTTGTCGAGTTTAAGACGTGTGTAATGCCTAGTGTTCTCAAAACATCGTAATTTTCTGCATGCTCGTGGTTTCCTAAGTATAAAAACTTTGGAATAATCTCATTAGGAAAACCACAAGGAATGCTAGGATAATGAGGTACAGAAGATCCCTCTGTTAGAAAAGGGTATTTAATTAGGAATTCTTCATATTCATTGTCAAACAGATGAACTTCTCTGCATTTCTGTCCTTTCAACAGATTTTCAAGATTTTGAGCTATCAATGCTCCTTCGCTATCACTTCCAATGATTATGCAATATCTCCTTAATTTTGTCAAAGAACTTTCTTGTGGGTATAATGAACACACGTCTTTCAAGGTAAAATTAGAAGTGAAAGGATGCTGCACAGGAATGTGCAGACTTTCTTTTAAATGTGTGGCATCAAATTTTTCTTTCTGACGTATTTCAAAGACTATTAATGATTTTCTGAAATTTTGCGTTAAGTTAAATAGATACTCTTGTCTAAGATTCCTCAAATTTTCTATTACTTCTAAAGTCTGCATTTTTAGATCTTTATGTTTTTATATTTTTTATTTGTCATGCTATTAATTAATTGCAAATTTGGAGGTGAGTCACTAAACTGGCATCTGAAGCTTTTAATAAGCTGTCTGCATCTAAGTAACAAAATGGAAAATGTAAGACGCATTAAAGTAGCCATGTGAGATTTCGGACATTGCGACCCCAAACGATGCACAGGAAGAAAACTTGCAAGAGAAGGAAAAATTCGATTAATAAAGCCTTACAAAAAATTCAGTGGTGTAATTCTGAGTCCTTTGGCAACTAAAACAATTTCATGCGAAGATACAAACACAATTCTTGAGCATGGAATATGTGTGATTGACTGCTCATGAGCTCGATTGGAAGAAATAAATTTTGGAAAGCTACATAATGGAAATGAAAGGATATTGCCTTTATTAATTGCTGCAAATTCAGTGAATTATGGAAAGCCTATGAAATTGACCTGCGTGGAAGCTATAGCAGCTTCACTCATAATTTGTGGACTGCAAGAGGCTGCGAATCCTTTGCTTGAGTCATTTGGATGGGGTCCTGAATTTATAAGAATTAATCAAGATTTATTAGAAGGCTACTTAAATGCAGAAAACGAGCAAGAGGTTATTGAAGCACAAGCACAGTTTCAAGAAACGGGAAACATGCAGCAGCAAAATGTGCCAACATTCCCACCAGGTGATTCTTCTGAGGAAGAAGGAGAAGAAAATATCGAAGAGGAGCCAGAAAAAGATCAATAAAACTATCATAATAGTCCAAAAAAGCCAAATATAATTAAATATAACCACTATTATTTATCTTTCTCTTGTCTTCCTAAGTTTTCTTCTTCCACTATCTTCTTTTTTAGGAATTTCCACTTCTGTGTCTTCACGTTCCACAATCTCTCTAGGCATGCACCATTCAACATTCCAAGGGTACTCATACCCCACAACATGGCTGCTAGCCTTCGGCAGTTGTGTTGAAATTTCTCTAAATGGTAATTCTTTTGAGCTATATTTATTAATAATCATTTTTAGTTTGTCGGTTATATAGTTTCCATTTCTCGTTGTTTTAGCTCTTTCACCATTAATTTTGATTGAATTGTTAATCATCAGCTCAATATCTTCAATAATGGCATTTTGAGTCCTATAATATTTGTTTATGATCCGATCATGAATCAATCCTATATAAGAGGGCACCATAACTTCGTTATAGTAATTTTTTATTTCAGTCGAGCTTATTTTTTGATTAAAATAACTAGCTCTTGTGTCGTTCATCAAGCTTCTTATTCGTTCTGAACACTCAAGAATGCTTTCTTCAGAAGAAATTGGGCAAATCAAAGATACATCATAGCTTGAGGAAAGCTCAATTTCCCAAAAGCTGAGTCTTGGAGAGTTTTTGCTATTTCTTCGAGATCTTTGATTTACTGGCTGCACATCATCAAGATATTCGACAACGATTGCTTCTCATGGAGAGTCTCTAAAGGCTTCTTCTTTGCATGATATTTCTTTAATAATTGCCCGATAAAGTCCTCCATCAATTTTTGCATATATGACGTTTCCTGGCTTCAACTTAGGGTAGACATGACGAAGTTTTTTGTCAAAAATATCTTTAAGGACAATATATTCTGGTAAAAAATCATCTAGCATATACAATGCTTTGTGTAGCTTATCTTCCTTATAAACTTTAAGCGTCAGCTTCATAATGATATGTGAGGTAGTGGAATCAAGATTTTGTTCACCTGGCCAAATGTATTCAATAGCTTCTATTTCCATATAAGTTGGCTGGATATATGATAATAGTTCGCTGTCTAAAAGAGGATAATTTTGGTGGTGCTTTAAAAATGATTCATATCCTTGCAAGAAAAAAACTACTTGGTCGCCTACTTGAGGTATATATCTTGATACATCATTATCCTCAAGCTCTAGAAAATCTCTGCTTATCATTTTTCTTCTAGCATGAGGAACTTCATTAATATTCCCAATGGCTTTTTTGAAACACAAAATACAAACATTTTTTTCTGCTTGCGACTCAATAGCTTTAAGGCAAGAAGGATGATAAATTTGATTGCACTCGTAGCATCACATTGTCTGAACGTCAAGGATTCCTTTGCACCTTGCACAGTATGGATCTGTTTCGACAACAAGGACATTATCATGCTCTGGTACTGTTATTTCTTCATCATTAGGCACAGAGGCTGGTGATGAGATGCTTGAGTCAGCTTCTTCTTCTTCTTCAGATTCGTCTAGGTTATTGGTGTCTATAAAGAGAGGATGGAATTCATCTCTTTCTTGGAGAAATTCAATTTTTTTCTCTTCTTGAAGCCCGTATTCATATCTCTGCTGATAAGGGCTTGGCTGATTTTGAGAAATTCCTCTTGATAAATAATAAATCGGAACGGGAGGCTGATATGGATGTGGGTGCATAAACTTATCTGCAAGTACACATCGCATTGCATTATCTAATAAGTAATCTGAAGTAAAAAACTGCTGGATTGGAGATGCTATATATTCATCTCGACCTCCCACTCCATAAATTGAAAACGTTCCAATTTGGCTTGAAACTATAAATCCAGTTCCATCTTCAAATCAGTTGCAATCAACTAATGGAAGATCTAAAATGGGTGCTAAAATAAAGTTCCCTGATTCTTTAAATGATTTCACTGCCATTCGGTGAAAAAGATCTCATATGATTATCAATCCGTCAAAGTCAGCTGATAGCATTATATGATCTTGAGTTGGATGCTTTCTGAGAGCAAGGATCTTATTTTTGTGCTTATATTTTTCATCACCCAAGTTACAAACAACTTTCATCTCTTTTTTGCTTCACAGCTTTAAGCTAAACTGAGGAGGAGTGCTTGCTCCTTTTCTGCCGACTGAAAATGTATTTTCTGCACAAATGAGTGCATAATCACCACTTAAATTCCAAGAAATTGAATAGCACTTCGTTTTCCCTTTATCTGCTATCTCAGTGATTTTCACTAAAGAGGCTTCAATAGGATTTCGGTTATTTTCAACAAATTTTCTGTAAAGACTTCTGTCAAATTTCCACAGAACTGCATGATGACTGAGGCTTCCTGTAATTAAAAAGTTCCCACAAGGTGACCACTCAATAAAGTTGATATCTGATGATTTTTTTTCAGTTAGAACGCACATTAAATGGTTTTTAGGGTCATATTCAGCCCTTGTCTCTAATGGCTTTAAGCTTCATATTTGTAATAATCCTTTTCTAGTTCCAATTGCTACAAAATTCCCAGCAGGATGAGGAGAAACGCAAAGCATTTTATTAGAGTCATTTGAATAATATCAGACCATCCCGGAGTCTTCAGACCCATCAAAGATAGACTCGCTATACACACAAGCTCTGCCTGATTTGCTACAAGAAATAAAAAATAAATCTCCTTCATAGGACTTAAAAAACTCTAGTGACGATATCTCTCCAGCTGCATCATTATTTTGGGTAACTATATCACCAGTTTCTAGTTCCCACACAATCAAATCTCCTGATGTACATCCACTAATAACATATCGATTACAAGGAGTTATCAAAATATCAGCAATTTCTCCTCTATGACCTTTCATTGTGTAAAGTAAAGTTCCGTTATTAGCATCCCACACTTTGATTAACTTATCGTCTGCGCCTGTAAGAATTTTATTTCCTTGATGATCAGCCCTAACGCACAGAACTGGGCAAAAATCACTGTCATATGTTTGTTTGATATGCCCAAGAAAAGTCTTTTTCCATTCAAACTTGTGGAAAAGATTAGGAGGAAGATCTGCTGTTTGGTTAAGTTCTCGGGAATTTATCCATTCATGTAAGTTTTTATTGAATGATGGCATAAATGTAGGCGGGAGAGTTAAAGCTCTTTCAAAAATCTGTTTTGGGTTAAGCTGAGGGTGAGCAATTAGCAAATCTTCATAGGTCCTCTTTGCAGGCTTACCATTAAAAGTTGTTCTTTGAGGATATAAATTATGCTCCTCACACTGAATAAAAATTTACTTTATTTTTTAGAGATTTCATAACTTCATGAAGTTGAGGAAAATTTGAGAGATATTGTGTAACACAATAAAGTAAAAGTTTTGATGAATCAGAGTCCTTTTCGGAGTTTTTCATTTTCTTGGATAAATATTAAAGTTAACAAAATGGGGGGACTTACGGAAAAATAATTATTTTAGTAAATATGAATTTAATATAAACTAGCCAGTTAAATAAATTAAGCCATCTCAATGGAGTTCTTCCAGAATATCGCTCCAAATGCCAACTTACAAATTAAATTTATGATTGATATTGCCACGGAAAATCTTTTTATCCCGTCGCCACCATCTCCTGTGCCACTGATCCAATTCTAAGTGAAATTTACGCTCATATTTAGGTAGAGTCAAATAAGATCATAAAGCTCTGATACAATTATTGCCAAAAGCACTATTTTATATTTTGGACCTGTTCCTACTCCGGTATAGAAATAATATAAAGCTAAAATTCCTATTGAAAGCTAAATTTGTATTACATTGAAGAAATCGGGTCTTACAAACATTGCCAAAACTGAAAAGACCAGAAGTAAATATGTTGACATATGAGTTGCAAATGACCATTTTATATTTCCTTCATATCAATTACCTAATGTTTTCTCTTTAAATTCGTCCATTTTTGCTGAAAATTGATTTTCTGCTTCTTTGAATTTTGGATTAAGAAGCAGCCAATCAGGTCCCGTTGTAGCTCCAAGAGCACTATGGAGGTCATTATAATACTTTTCCATTTCAAGGAGTTCTGTTTTATCCTCATTTATAGCATCTTCAAATTGTTTAATAATTCCGTCAAGATAAAGTGGCAAATTGTGAATCCATTGCAAAGCCAGCTGGATTGTTCCTGAAATTCTGTCTCCTAGCTTTTTGCCCCTAAGCTCAAGAGTGTCTTCATGAAGCTGCTGGTCAAATAGAGCTGTGAATGGGATTGATACTTCTCCTAAGAAAGTAGTCGGCGAGCCTCTTTCAGTATCAAATACTTCAACTGAAATATCTTCAGTGCCTTTAGTTACAAAGAAAGTAAAAGTTTCATTTCAAGACGGATTGGTTGGATTCGGGACTGGCTGAGTTGTGATTTCTTGGTTTTCACAGGAAACTTTGACTACTGGGGCTCTATTGCCAGTTAGCCCTCCTGATTTGAGTCCTTCTGCTTTTTTCACAGTAACACTCAAAACGTTTTGGTCTTTTCCCTTGCTTGCCTTTGCTTCTATCTGCTGGCGCTTTGTATCAGATAGTTTTTTTGTGTTTTCTATGATGCTATTTTTCAAAACGTCAATTCTTGATTTCACAATTGTTTCAGCTTGATAATAGCCTTGAACAAATTCATCAAGAGTCATGATTGAATTTTGGTCTTTATCTAATGTTTTAAATATTTCTGCTAGAAGGATATCATTGAAAGTTTTTCCAGATTTCTTAGATAAATAAGCATGAAGTTCATCAAAAGTCAACTGTTTGTCTTCATTTATATCAATTTCTCTGAATTGCTTCTTTAGCTTGCTGATTCTGTCCTCCATTGATGGGCTTGATCCACGTAAATCAGCGTCTAAGCTAAGTCCATTCATATTTTTATCTGTGAATTGATTCGTTATAACTTGACTAATTAAGGATTAAAATAGATTTTGAGTAAACCCATTGTGATTTCAAAAACTGTGAGAATCTCATAAAATAAGTCTTTTGGGGAACCTAAATGCTGAATCTAATACAATCTCACACAATTTATTAATGAATAAATCCTTCTAGCCATGTTTTAAGCTTCTTTTAAGATCTGTTTATTGATTGCTAATTTAATAAAATATATATCATTATAATTATAGAGACAAAGGCATAAATAAATGGGATCCTGCCAAATAAAAATCGAAGAATTAAAAGATGCTCTATTGATTTGCCACTCAAGAGAAAAATTCGATAGCATGAAGAAAAATCCTGATTCCTTATTAAAAACAATTGTTATTGAATCAAAGCTGCTATCACCAGAAAAAGATCCAGAGTTCAAACACATCCAAACTTTTTTTGAACTTCATAGGAATAAAATCCATTCTGAAGTTGCCCACTATTACCAAAAGATCATCACTAATAACGAGAAAGAAATCTCTGAAGTCAGTTTTAAATGCCACCCATTAAGAACAAAGCAAACCAAATATCTCAGTTTGCTGCTTCCTTATTGTCTCCATATAACTCATTTACATCTATGAAATGTTGAGCTTGGAAATAATGGAGCCAGGTATGTCACAAAGGTGCTCCATAATGTGTCAAGCTTAACTGAGCTCAGCCTTGAGGAAAATAATATTGATGAAGAAGGAATTGAATATTTAGCAAAAGGATTGGAAACTTTAAAGGCTTTGAAAGTTATTTCTATCAGCAGGAATGAAATTGGGGTGAAAGGAGCTCTGGGATTAGCATCTGCGTTTGGATCTTTACGTAAGCTAGAGAATGTATATTTAGATAACACTGAAATGACTTCTTATCAACTTCAGATAGTCAGTCAAGGACTTTTAGGTCTAATTGACCTCAAAAAGCTAGGCTTGTCCTTCAACTTAATCGATAACTCTGGTGTATCCGTACTTAGAAAACTATTTGACAATCTTAAAGCTCTTTTTGAAGTCAATTTAATAGGAAACGATATAAATGAAATAGAAATAGAGCCTCTGCTGCAAGATTATATACATATAAACATAAGTGTATGAAGTAGATAAACTAAATTGTATTTAGAAGTTTAAAATAACGAATTATGAAGTTATACTCTATTAAAAGGATTTATTAGCTCAGGAACAATAATTGCTCCTCCAATTGTTCCAAATAGCAAGGTATTTCTAATTCTCGGTCTTATTCCATGAGAAAGCCCAAAAATCAAAGCTGAAACAAAAACAAAGCCAACAATTCTATCTGCAATTCCTGCGTCTTTTAAAAAGTTTGTTCTTTTTACTTTTATTACATTGAAATAATCAAACCAATCAGGGCGGAATGATCGGTATAGTCTCCTAAGATCTTCTTTTTCCTCTTTATATGCTATTTTTCCCCATTCTATTGAATAAACTAGTCCAGATTTAAATGAAGCTTTGGTTTGCTCTGCTTGAGATTTCAGCCAGATTTGTGAGTCAATTGCTGCCTGATTTATTGAGCTCAACGCATAAGACTCCCATGATTCGAGAGTTTCTTTATATGGATCAAGTAATCCCATATTTTATTTAAGAAATATCTTAATATTTCACTGCTATTTTAATGTTATAACTATTTCTGCGATTTTATTATTTTTTCAGAAGTTTCTGGATCCTTGGAAAATGCTTGCTCTTGGCTATTTCAAATTCCCTTATCTCATCTTCCTCTTCTTCAATCATCTCATCTTCATCTGAGTACGGATCTTTTCCTCTTGATTTAATTGCAATTAATTGTTCATAAGACTGAGCATTTGCTTCTTTAAGAAGCTTTTCTGCATTTTCTCTATCTTCTTCTACTTTTGATTTAATATCAAGATTCACACTCCATTGAGGATCTCCTCCAAGTATCAAAGTCCCTTTTTTGATTCCATTTTCATCCCAAATGTGCACATTGCAATCAAAACTTGAAGAAATGATCAAAAATGGTGCCTCCACAATTGAAATGTGGATGATTCCATCCCTATGTGCTCTGACTGACCAAAACAGTTCAAGGTCATTTCTTGAAAAGTGGGAAAATACTATGCGATCTGTCAGAAATGTGGAGTTATGGCTTTGCTCATCACTTTTGAAATATAACGTAATAATGGAGAGTTTATCAACAAGAGCTTTTATGTTATACTTCTTTAAATACCCATGTTCATCACCAGTGAAAAAAAATTCATTTGCGTGATTATATGCTAAAGCTTTGACTGGAGAATTCAAAGGTTGGCCTGTTTCAGATTTCATGCCAACATTTTCAAATTTCAGTAGAGGATGCTGCCTTAATTTGGATTCTTGAGTCATTCAAAAATAAATATTCCCGTCAGCATCGCAAGTAACTAAATATTCGTAAGGGTTTAGGAACATCAAGGTTCTGATTTCGACTTGACTAGCTTCAATAATTGCTTCTTGTCGAAAGCTTGCTAGCTTTGTTAGAATAATAACACCATCATCGCTTCCTGATGCTAAAATTCCTTCATTTATGTGAAGACTCACGGAGTTTACATTTTCTCTGTGATGTATTTTATCATATCTCACGACGCCGACATTATCGCTTTTAGAGTCATCGTGAATTTTAACAGATTTATCCCATGAACTTGAAATCAAGAGTTTTTCTGAAGAAATCAGGCCAGTTATTTCTTCAGAATGCCTGACAAACTTCTTTATTTTTGCGCCATTTTTCACATTAATTGATCTTATTCTTCCTTGAGAGTCTCCAATATAAAGTTTCCTCTGCCGAGAATCCATTGCAGCGGCACAAATATCTCCTTTGATTATATCTCTGAAAACATGTTGAAGCTGCCCAGTCACTGCACTTCAAATCTTTACAGTTTTAGGATGTACAGTAATAAAATTCTGGAATAAAGAGTTATAAAGGGTGCATATGGTATGACCTTCATCAGCCAAATGATGGTCTTGGGGCTCATCATACTTAAAAATATACATATATTTTGATCCTGTTATTATCCTTTTCTCTGGGAAAGAAACATCAAAACAGTTAAGCTCAGGAGTAGGGACATTAAAGATTTGTATTGAAGTAAATGTCCTAATATCTCATACTCTGAACATCCCTGAAATATCTGCAGTAATCACTTGATAAGTTAATGGAACACATTTTACCCCGACTAAAGAGTGATTGTGCCCAGTAAGCTTGAAAATTTCTTTTTCTACATATGGATTTCACACATAAGCCTCTCTATCCAGTCCTGCAGAAAACAAGCAAGCAGACTCTGCATGCCAGTCCAAAGAATAAATCCCTTTTTCCTGCCCTTTAAGTTTTCTCCTGTACGTGTTCTGGGGTATATCCCACAAAAAAATCTTCCCATGCAGGTCAGCAGATACTAAAATGCTCATTTCTTTAATAGAAAGCAAAGCCATGACAACAGTTTTGTGTCCATGCTCCTCATCTTCATCTCTCCTATATCTTCTCCTTTTCCTTTCCTCATCGTACTCTTCGTTTTCTTCAATTTCTTCAAGATCGTCTTCTTTTCTGTCTTCTCTCTCAGGTTTAAACGGATTCCACATTTTTATGCTTTTTTTTTCTCTGGCACTTACTACATCCCATGCATATATGATAGCATCAGTGCCTGAGCTGTAGAGAGTTTTGCAGTCTTCGCTCCATGCTAAAGTAAGAGGAATGGCTGGACATGATATTCGCTGCTTTAGAAGATAGGTGGAATCATCCCACAAGTTAATTGTTAGGTCGTTAGCAGAAGTTACGACTCTTCGAGGGGATTGAGCATGAGTTGCTGCAATGACCGCCCCTCGGTGTCCGCTGACCTCTTTAACATATGATCCGTTCTTCATATCATAAATTTTGAAGCTACTACAGTTGCTTTCCATGACCAGCAAATGTCTTATTGCAGGGAGATAAAACATATGCTCAATTTCATTTGTATGTTTGGCTTTATCGACCCATTCGGTTGGGTAATAATTTTTGATAGCATCAATAAATGTTCTGTCTTTTTTGATCATGCCTTTTTCTATAATATGGTTAGAGAATTCTTCTCATTCTAAATTTTCGTCATGATTTACATCAATTTGTTCAAATAATTCATTGAGAGAGCCAACTAATCTTAATTTATCTTGAATATCAGGGAGATGGTGAAGCATGATAATAATGAAATCTTTTTTGGTTAGACTTTGGTTATCTCATAGTTTGAAATCTTTTTTGATTTTGGCAAGTAAAACATGATTAAGTAGAGACATGATATCCATATTCACAATTGAGTTTCTTTCACGGACTTCGTCAACTTCAATCTCTTCTTCATTTATTTCATAGCTTGTGTCTTCACTATGGGCTTGCTGTGAAATTTCAGCTGGTTCCATTTTATATGTTTTTACTTTTCAGTGTTCTATAACTGCTCTATATCTATTTATGTATTTTAGATTTAAATAAAACGATAAAGATATTAGAGATTTCATAAATAAATTTAAGAAAGAGATTACGAGTTAATATTATGGGAAATTGCTGCAGACAACAAATGGATGTAATGACAACTTAGAATCCTCCTGAACCTAATCCACCTCATGCTCTTCCAAAACCTTCTTCAAATTTCACCTTTGCAAAGTCAAGATTTTCTTCTGAATCAACCTTGAAACTCCCTCCTACATTTTCAGATCCTGCATTATTTGCAGTTGAACAGAACGATAATTCTCGTGATGTACTTGAGCATATCCAAGATATTTCAGGTGAAGATTTGCAATAATTTTTACTAATTAAATCTAAATTTCATGGATTATGGGTTAGCTTTCTAATTTTTACTCTTTAAGTTTCTTCGACAATAATTGAGAGCAAATTAAATAATTTAAATATTCTTAAAGATTGAATTAGTTATATTTTCCTGGAAGAACACTCTGAGACATCGTGGAAATCTTATAAAATGAACTCTTTTCGCTGAAAAGGTGTGTAAATAAAAAGAATACTGCAACTTGGATAAGAGATAAACCTATAGTCACCACTTTTGATCTGACATAGCTGACAAAGATCCAAGAAAAGAAAACTACAATTGGCAGAGAAAGTAAGTAAATTGAGCCTAAGATGCTGAATGATAAAATAAAAGATTTAACCTTTTCATTTGTATTGGAATAAAGCCCTTTAATCAAATATAAAAATCATATCCATATACCAATGCGGATTATCATTAGCAAGTATCCAGGAATTCCTTCATAATCGCTAAATTTATAATAGCTATCATCAGTGATACGCCCAAGTCCTACAATCAAAAGATTAAACATGATGACTATTAGTGAAATCGGAATATAGATATCAGGATCTGGGAAATCTTTGTACTTGATTGTCCATCCATTTGCCATAATAATCAGTTCTATAGTGATTAGCATTGTGGCTATCAGTTCAAATGCTTGAGATAGAAAATCTAAAACTGAAAAGCCTTTTCCATTATAAGAATAAATCCAATAATGCAAGATTTGACAAAAAATCCCTGAAAACTGTGAAGCAATCGCAATATTAAAAATAACTAAATTTGTCTCTAAATCATCTGTTTTTCTAAACATCCTAATTAGCCTCATCATATTCCCAGATAGGGTTAGCAAGTAGATAAACAAAAGCATAGGATAAAAATAGTCCAGACCTTTACGTTCGACTGAGAACTCAGATCCATCTGAATTTGTAAGATGCATCTCAACTCTGATCCTTTGCTTGTCATTTAAAGCATTATCACAGTCAGAGATCGCAAAATACCATACATGAGGGCTTTGCTTCTGGGAAACAGCACCTGTAATTTGCTCTGACCAATCTCCATTAGTTGGGATAGAAATCTGCTTATTTCTCTTTGCGATTTTAAGTTTTTCATTGCAATCATCAGCATTTATTACATCATCCCAATTATCGTCAAGATAAACAGTGGCCAACAAGTTTACATTTTGTGGATATGTCTCATTTAATACTTTTAAAAATTTCGCTTTCATTTCCCACTCCCCACGTCCTATATCGCATGCAAACTTTGTTACGTATTTTCAATTGCTATCTGGAGCTAGAGTAAGTGTGTTTGAGATCAATTTTCCAAGCACTGAGACCAGAAGAAGCGAGAAGACTATCATATTTATCTAATAAATCAGACCATAATCGTAATTTTATTGTCAATGACAATTGTTTTCTAGATTATAAAAATGCTAAAATTTGCGAGGAGATTTTTTGGGCATAAAGATGAGCTTGCAAGCTTCCTTTCACAAATAGGAATAAGCAACTCAGTGACTAAATACAGCATTGATGAGGGAAAAGTAGAAGTTCAGCTGAAATTAGACGAGAGCTATAGAAAAAATAGAGCCGCATTGCTTAATCATATTAAGACACTGCCATGGGTGAATGACTGTAAAGTCACAATAGCTCCGGCAGAACAGAAGACAAAGGATTATGGGAATTTAAAGAAAGTAAAAAATATTATTGCTGTAGCAAGCTGCAAAGGAGGAGTAGGTAAGTCAACAGTCGCTGTAAATTTAGCATTCAGCATCTCGCTACTAGGACATAGTGTGGGGATTTTTGATGCTGATATTTATGGACCAAGCCTGCCAACTCTCATTAATTCTCCTCAAACTTATCTTGAAAGCCCTCAGGAAGATCCAAAATCAATTATTCCTATAGTTTACAATGGAGTAAAATGCATGTCATATGGCTATGCTGCAGCAAACAAAAAAGCAATATTTAGAGGTCCTATTGTATCTGCACTCATTCAGCAACTTTTATTTAACACTCTATGAGATGAATTAGATTATTTAGTACTAGACACTCCACCAGGCACTGGAGACATACAAATTACATTATGCCAAGAATTACCTATTTCTTCAGCAGTCATTGTGACGACTCCTCAAAAACTCAGCTTTGTAGATGTTGTAAAAGGTATAGAAATGTTCGACGAATTAAAAGTTCCGACAGTTGCAGTTGTTGAAAACATGAGCTATTTTGAGTGTTCAAATTGCAAAGAAAAGCATAGACCATTTGGCCTGGGATATAAAGATATGCTTGTTAAGCAATTTGGTATTAAAAATTCTTTTGAGTTGCCAATGCACCCTGACTATTCCAAGTTTGGAGATTTAGGAGCCCCTGTTGTCCTTGTCCATCCTCCTCAATCAAGCTTGGTGGAAACATTCCTTGAAATGGGCAGAAAAGTGATACAGGAAACTGAGACTGTGAAAAATATAAAAAATCCAAAAGTTTGATATTCTCCAAAGGATTCGCTTATTTATGTGGAGCAAGATAAAGTGCTATCTATTTCTCCTTATAAGTTAAGGACTAATTGCCAATGCGCAGCATGCGTTGATGAATTTTCAGGAGTTCAGCTCTTTAAACCTGAACAAATACCAGAAGACGTGTATCCTTTGAAGATGGAGTCTAAAGGAAATTATGCTGTCGCAGTAACTTGGTCAGATGGGCATAGATCTTCACTTTATCCATATTCTAATTTAATTTCTATAGCTAAGTCATCATAATCTTGTGTTGTGTTTAGGTATAATTTAAGGATTATTTTAAATTGTTTGAAAGATTATATTTAGCAGCAAGAAAGTAATTCAAAATGCTAATTGGCAATTTAAACCTCGCTTTTATGGCAGCAGAGAAGTTTGGGCAAATTTTATTTATAGATTCATTATTCATCAAATCGCATTTATCACTGCTGGTTTGCTTTTTGGAGAAAGATCATCCTTTATCCATTGATTAATTGGAAAGGATATATTATAATATTTCTATTCAATTAGCATTGTCCATTGAATCATAAAAGTAAATTAATAAATCTTCATTAAAGTGATTTAACTCTCTAATAAGATCAGTTCAGATTATCTTTATCATACATAAAAGCATTTTATTTAAAAAATAAAAATTAAAAAACTGATTTACTAAACTTAGATTGTCTTTTTATTTTCAAATAAAAACTTAAATTAAAAAAATTACTATTCTTATTTATCAAAAAATAATTTTCTGAATGCTAGCTTTTATCAATAGATACCTTAAGCATTTGCTTTTATAGTGCAATTATTTTTAATTTCTTACTCCAAATCAAAATTTGAAATTTCTGCTTATATCATTAAAATTTCTCAAAAACTGGCTTCTCGCCCAGCTAATTTATTTAAGTATATTAAATGGTAGATTCAATAAGAAAGAAAATTGTTGCTTTAGTTAGTCTATTTGCTATAGTTTACGCTCTATTTTCATTCTTTGGTCCTCCTGCTTCAGATCAACAAATATCAAGATCATATTTTAGGGCTGACTTCAATGCAACAAATTCAAACGAATCTGAGCTGGAAAAGAATTATACTTCGCAGTTTCCCCCTAAGTTTTTATCTGAGTTATACAGAGGAAGTTGACAAGCAAGAAACCAAAGCACTTCTCTTCATGGTATGATGAATTTTGCTGGCATTGCATATTTTCACATTAGAGAAGAAAATGCTACAGAAGTCAGGAAATTTAAGATATTCCTTTACGATGGAGTATGAGAAAGTAATATTTATTATAAGCTAGTTTTCCATAAGGCTTATTATGATCCAGATACCAAATCACTTACTAGTGATGCTTGTCCAATGATTACTGAGAAGAATCCAATTGATTTAAGAGGATGCTCGTGCAGAAGTTTGTTTAACTTTACATTAGATGAAAATGATTTATACAAAATTTATGGAGAGGTAAAGAGTGATGATTGCTCATTAGATTTAAATTTTATACTGCATGAATTAACTGCTTCAGCTAAACAAGAGCCAATCGTGACTTATAGTTTTATAATCTCATGCACGTCAGTTTTACTTATTTTTGGATTTGCTAGACATACACAGGACTGCATTTCTGAAAACTTTGCAAAAAAGACGTCTATATGAATGCTTGGGATGCAGGCAACAATTGATTTGTTTTTTTGCTTATATCATTGCCATCTAGCAGTTAGTTATGAAGACTCATTTGATTATTTAATGCTGGCTTCATTTTGGTGCTTTGCTGTTTTTATGATTATTCAAGGAAGATTAACACTTTTGGTATGAAAAGCTCAGCATCCTGAGCTTTATGCTGAGGGTATAGAAAATTTCAGAAGATACTATAGCAGCTTTCAAACTAAGTTTTTAACTTTCATCATATCAACTGTGATTTTCTCTGTTATTTTTGATGTCCTTTTTCTCTACTGAATCCTTCTTATTCACAGCTTTTTTATTCCTCAAATAATATTAAATGCCAGGCAAGGATACAAGTTTCCGGTAAGAACTCCTATATTGTTATTAATATTTGCCACAAGGCTAAGCACAATTTTATATTTCTTTGGCTGCCCAGCAAACTTTTTAGCACTTACACCAAATATTGGATTTTGCACAATATTAACTATTTATTTGACTTTACAACTAATAGTTTTGCTTCTCCAAAATTCAAAAGTTGGACCTCGTTTTTTTGTTCCGAGGTTTTTAAGACCAAAAATATACAGCTATTATAGGGGTCTAGAAGAAGAAGCACAGATTGAAGAAAACACTGATTGCATTATATGCATGACTCCATTAAATCTACAAGGGAAGGAAATTGAAGGAACAGTAAATCTAGCAAAAACCATGCATGCCCCATGTGGACACAAATTCCATGAAGATTGCTTAATGAATTGGATGGCTATTAAAATGGAATGTCCTACTTGCCGAAAATCTCTACCACTAATTGAAGAATAATAACAGTGATTTTATAAATAACCAATTGTAAAATGCTTATTCTTAATTTCTAGAAATAAATTGATTTCAAAAGTTTTTCTCTCAAATAGAGAAAGAATCAGTAATTATGATTTTATTTTTGTAAAATAATCCTCTTTAATGAATAATTGCTTTGAATTTATATTTAAATGTCTGAATTGTTTCGGAAATACATAAAGAAAGAAAACTACCCAGTTCATCCTTCAAATATTGCTTTCAAGACGAACTTCAAGAATTGTATATATGAAGCTTTAAAAAGAAGAGGCTGGAGGGAAACTGACTCAGAAATGGAGTGGGACATAATGTGGTCAGAAAAAGAATGGATACATGAAGTATTCGACCATGTTCATCTGCA
This sequence comes from Blepharisma japonicum, assembly GCA_949751835.1. Classification (NCBI taxonomy): domain Eukaryota; phylum Ciliophora; class Heterotrichea; order Heterotrichida; family Blepharismidae; genus Blepharisma; species Blepharisma japonicum. The sequence goes on along the minus strand of CATKHK010000059.1, from coordinate 279,094 downwards.
ACCACACCAAAGAGTCAACCATTTCAGAAATTACGCTGAGCTTTGTAGAAAAGACTTAATGATAAAGAACATGAAAAGATATAAGAAAAATCTTGAAAAAGAAGGAAAGTTAGAAGAAGCGGCTGAGGTCGATTTTTTCCCCTTGACTTATAACATGCCTGGAGAATACTCGCTATTTGTAGAAGAATTCAAGAGAAATCCGAATACAGTGTGGATTATGAAGCCAATAGGGAAATCTCAAGGCAAAGGAATTTTTCTTTTTCAGAAACTTCAGCAGGTTTCACAGTGGAAAAGCGATTTTAGATGGAAGCCTGACAATCCTCAGGCTGAGCCTTATATCGTGCAGAGATATATTAATAACCCGCTACTTGTTGGTGGAAAAAAGTTTGATATGAGAATTTATGTGCTGGTTACTTGCTATTCACCACTGACCGCTTATCTGTATAGAACAGGATTTGCGCGTTTTACCCATCATAGATATTCAAGCAACCCAGAAGATATTTGCAACAGCTATATCCATCTAACAAATGTTGCAGTTCAAAAAACAAGTGAAAATTATGATGCTCAAACAGGCGGGAAATGGGATTTAAGGCTTTTGAAGCTTTATCTCATGTCAAAATATGGCCAAGACCGAGTTGCTGAATGTTTTTATAAGATTCACCAAATTTTCATTAAGAGCTTATTAGCTGTTCAGAAATCCATGATAAATGATAAACATTGTTTTGAGCTGTATGGATATGATATCCTTATAGATTCAAATTTGAAGCCTTGACTATTGGAAGTCAACGCAGCCCCAAGTATGACTTCAAATACCCCTCATGATTTTGAGCTAAAGGTTGGGCTACTGGATGATGTCTTTACAATTGTGGATATGGAGAGGGTCATGCAAGGAAATGAAGAGCAAGTAGGAGGATTTGATCTTATTTATAGACAAACTCCATTTCCAATGCCAGCTAATTCAACTTACCAAACTTATTTGGGCACTTATAACCAGAGAGCAACGACTCTGAAAAAACTAGCGAAGCAAGCAGCTCAGAGAATGGCTGCAAATGAAGCTACTAAAGTTGCTGCTAAATAATTCTTTTAAAAATAGTTAAAGCTAAAACATAAAAATGAAACGAATAAACATTTTCGAAAGAATTGAGATTAATTAAAACCATATTTTATGCATTAAATATAAATTTTATTAATATCAGGATATTGGAAATAAAAGAATATTTTATTATAATTAGCTTAATAAATTAAATGTCTAATTTTAAAATAAAATATATAGACGATTTATATTAATTTAATATAATATCTTTATTATATTAGGGATTTTTCTAATATTTTTATCTAGTAATCAAATATGTGAGAAATTATAATTAAAATTAGCTTATCAAATATATTAATCAAGTATTAGATAGGCAAAAGTGTTTCACCAGAGAAGCAAGGACACATTTTGAAACCATATTTGATCAAGTTTAAAAAGCCTGTGTAACCTCCTGGAAACATATTTGAAATATATCAGCCAAGCCCTAAAATTTGAAAAACTGTGGAAAATATGACTATAACATAATCTCCTAAGATTAATGCTGCAAAAAGAGTGCAAGTAATAGAACTAAAATATACACATGAAACAATTGTATTTTCTTTTCCTGTAAATAACTCTTTAAAATAAGCTAAAAATGTTGGCTTTGTAAAGCTAAGTGCAGCATGAATAAAAAGAGAGCCAGCACTAAAAAGTATGGCAAAATTCTTTGGGAATAAAATAAATGTAGGTAAAAATGATAATGATCCGAATAGTAGAATAACTGCAATTATAAGGCAAATTAATGATTTTCTAATCCTCACAGCTCGATCTTCAGCTGTTTGAAATATTGCAACACTTTCTGATGCTTTATTTTTGATAGCTTGCGCTATATTACCTAATAGGCCAGTTTCTTCATTTTTGTTCTCTTTGTTTGTAAACCAATTCTTTATTCAGCTCGACCATTCTTTATTTTGCTCCTGATTAGAATTCGTCGATGTAGTTGAGTAATTCTGAAACATATTTACTAGTTATCTTTAAATTATGAAATATGTAAGAATGCAAGCTAATAATGGCAATTGTTTGCCGATAAATTTATTGTATAAGCCTCAAACAGGTTATACAAAAATTATATTTAGAAATTAGTTTCATGATATTGAGACATAATTTTCAGCGCTCAGATTTATATTCAAAGCTAAGATACGTAAATTTTAAAATTATTTATTCATCGCTAGTATAATTATTCTAAAAATTTTATTCTTCTCGAACTCTTTCAAACTGAACAGGATTTGATCTTCCTTTGGGTAGTGCTACATCGCCTTCTTCTCGATCTCCTTTGATATTACGATAAATATTTGCCCCAGATCTATCATTAAACAAAGGCTTATCATACACATTATATTCATCTTCTGATCCAAATCCAGCATCTACCCCTTCATTTTGATTAAAGAGCCTTTCATCAAGAAGTTTGCTTTTAGTTGGCTGCGCTTGGCCCAATGCAATTTTTTCGCTTATATCTCTTTCCATATCTCTATCCCTTTTCTGCACTTTTCGTCCAGCATGTTCAATCCTTCTGTCTCTTTCAATTTCTCTGCTTCTTTCGAATCTTATTTTTTCCCTTTCCTCTACACTTGAAGAACGTTCTCTTTTCTTTGGCTGCTCAGTCTTCACTAAGCTATTTCTCTCAGCTCTGGCTTGTGCAGCCAACTCTCTCATTTGATTTTCTTTTTTTAAGCTTTCTTTTAGAGCAAGTTTTTTCTGAATCGCTTCCCTCGCTGAGACTTCTTCTCTAGCATTTCTTTCAGCTTGGAAAAGAGTTTCAGAGTGCTTGGGAAATCTTTCAGATATGGTTGTGTCCCTTAAATACCTCCCATCTGCTGAAAGACGCATTTCGATTGGAATTGTGTAACCTTTTGAGTTTTTCCAGTTTGATATACAAGGAGGGATTTTTCAGTCTTTTTGGTCTTTTGAAGTGATTTGCCTAGGCGGAGATCTTTCAATTCTAACGTGATCATCTACTTGACCACGAGGAACTCTGCGGTGTGAAAACTTAACACATTCCATAGGATCAGTTTGCTGCTCATGCATACGGATAATCCTTTCTTGGCCATCTAGACCTGTATGCTTCACATAATAAGGATCTTGCGTTTTTCTCAAAGGTTCACCCCCTACCTTTGCAGCAATAATTGTCCCATTTAATGTTTGCTCAAGTGCTTGCTTTGTTTTTGCTGTATTATTTGCAATTTCCTCAAGAGAAGGTCGAGTCAGGTCATAGCCAGAAATATCTTTTTTGACGAGTTCCATTTATTTGAATTTATAAAATCATTACTTGTGTTAAATTATTCAAGTATAGTGATCACTTCTGTGACCAAATGTTCAAGCACCATATCAGCAATATCAAGCTTCACCTGATTTTCTTCGAATTCATAATTCACCCACTGATGGTCTCGCTCTACCACTTCTAATGCAAGCATACTGGCTAATTTATCTTCCCTTATATTTTGAAGCATTTCTTCATCAATGTTTCCAGAACTCTTATTGCTTTCTAAAATAGGGACTTTTCCTGCTTGCATACTACTCCAAAGCAAAACTTCTTCTTTGGATTTCTCACAAATTTCTTTTATGTTAGGGTATTGGTGGTGAATGGCACGGATATCAAAGCTCCAAGGTAGTGGCTCTCCAGTTTCACCATAGATGCGGTGCTTTTGTAGACTCTCGTTGAAAGAGTCAAAAATCATTTTATTGTGGATGTGCTGGGCTTCTTGGACTGCTGGGTCAAGAGATCGGTCGGAAATTTGTTTTTCGATTTCTAAATACATGTCGATGTTAAGGATTGGAGGAGGGATGTCAGGGATCACAGCTGTTCCTATTTCATTTTCTTGCATTTTGGAGAGCATTTCCATTGGACTGTTAGGCACAGGAGTAGATAAAGAATATTCGATGTCTTCAGCATTATCATGAATTAAGGTCAGAAGTTTCTCGAGGTAGCTGCCAACTGCTTTTGCATCAGTGTCAACTGCTGGTTCAGAAGGCTGACTGTCAATTTTGACTATTTTTAATAACGGAACTTCAGGTTTTATTGCGTTTGCAATTTCCTCTGATAAGAGTTGCTTAAGCAGCGCTTCAGAAATATTTGCTACATCTTCGGGCTCAAATAGAAATTCTGTACTAATATCCAATTCATATAGATCTTCATCAAATTTTTTGTTTTTATTTTTTCCTTTAGTTTCCAAAGGTATCGAAGTATCAGATTTTTGTGGAGAAGGCTCAGGACTCTGGAAACTTGAAGAACTTTGCTCATTTTCAAATGAAGTTTTATTAATTTGCAATTTTGGAATTTCTGGAGACTTTTTGATTCTTGTCTCGAATTCGTTGACATCTTTAATGTCAAAATTCTGTGGGCTACCTTTAGGATTTGCTGGTAATGGTCTGTCTGGGATATCGCGGCCAGAAGAAGACTTGCTGGTATCATCAATAGATGCTTCAGGAGGGTTTGGATCCAGTGATAAAAGTGAAGACGAAGCTTCAGCAGGAGGACTATGAATATCATCAAACGAATCTTGGTTTTCGATATTTTCTTTTTTCTCTTCTTTATATGCAGAAGATGCACTATCAAGCTGTTCGCTGTTTTCAATAGAGCTAACTTGATTGCCATTAAATTGTAGATGATAAAGGTCACTCTCAAAATCTTCATAAGACCTTTTAGAGTCAATATAAATTTCACTATGAAAAGAAGCCATCGACTCTGACTCAGATTTCTCAGAAGCTGCAAATTCTGGCATTGATGGCTCATCAGGGATTGTGGGGATTGTTGATATTTGAGCTGGATGTGAGAACTCTAGATAAGGTTCGTCTCCTGCCTCTGTTGAAATCCTTGGGTCCTCCACAAGTGGCTCTTCTGAGGTTATCGTTCCTTCACAAGGGGATTCAATATAAATTTCATCTCTATCAGGCTGAGGAGAAATAATAAAAGAATTATTTGAAGGAGTTTCGAGGCCTTTTATCTGATCAATAAAACTATCTGAAATATCATGCTTTGGGAGGCTTGGAATATAAGGGATATTTTTCACGTTTATTTGTGAGCTTTTTTCGTTAGACTTTGAGTCATCTCTTATTTTTGAGCTCTCTATTTCCAACTCACTTATCCGGACACTTCTTTCTCCTTTTGATTCAGCAAGGTTTTCATGCCAAATTTCTTCATTTTCAGTTTCTTTGGATGACTGAGCAGCCATCATACCGCTAATGATTTTTTCAATATCTTCGCTTTGTGAGTCAAATCTCATATTTGTTTGGTCTTCCATCAGCTGGCTGGCTAAGGCTTTTTGGAATTCAAAAGTTCTCAGAAGAGACCCTTCATCATTACTATCTACTCTTTCTGCTAGTGCAGCTTTCACTGCTTCAATATTTTCATCAAATAAATGGTCAAGATGTGCATATCTTCGATCAATAATTTCTTGGAAGATTTTCATAGCTCCTGACTCTGTCCCAAGCTTCTCTGCGACTTTTTGCATGTCTTGAAGGTCTTTTTTCTTAAGTTTCAGTAAGTTTTCTTTCTGCTGGACTCTCCATTGCATTTGGGTTTTCAATATACTTTCTATCTCTTTTTGTTTTTTCTTAGCAAGCTCGAGATTTTTTCTTTCTGAAGCAAGTCGCTTTTCTAGCTCTTGTGAAGAAATTCGGTGGCCTGTTGGAACTGGGGATAGCCTTTGGAACTGTGGATCTGTTTCGAGCCTTTCTGACTCTTCTTCTCCCCAAGATTCAACATTAATAGGTTTAGGCTTTTTAATTTTGCCTAAAATATTCTGGACTTCTTCGTCCTCTTCTTCATAGTATGATATATCATTGTCACTTCCATATTGTCGTTTATACAGCCACTCATCTGTTTCTTCAACTTCAGAATGGTGCTCCTCAGAATGTTCTTCAGAGTGTTCTTCATAATGCTCTTCGGTTCGTTCTTCAGAATGCTCTTCAAAATGCTCTTTATAATTTCCTTTAAAGTGATCTTCATAAAGCCCTTCATAGTGATCTTCAGATGGCTCTTCATAGTGGGGCCCTTCATAATGATCTTCAGAGGGTTCTTCATAGTGATCTTCAGAGTGTTCTTCATACTCTTCTTCATATGAGTCTTCTTCGTTTTCTTCTAAATAATGTCTAATTGCTTCTCTTGTTTGCCATCCTCTTACCCATGCTTGAATTTTTATTGCTGCGTTTTTCCTTTCTTCTTCATTTAAAGCTGACCTACCAGATGAGTCTTCTCTTGCATATTCCCTTGCTTTTTCCACTCTACTCCTAAGCTCTGCAAGTTTTTTCTTAATTCCATCTTTTCTTTTAGAAATATCTGAGCTTGACAGGTCTTTGTATTTTTCTTCTTCTTCTCTTGAGTCAATAAAAACTGGAGTATCATCATTAACATCCATTGCTGGCATTGTCACGCTTCCTGTTGGAAGGTCAAGTCCAGGTTTTATCCTTTTTTCAACGATATCATTAACCTTTTGTGTAGAGTTTCTTCTGCCATTTAGGTTAGGCTCTTCTAAGAAGTGCCCGAAGACTTTGCATTCTCTGCCTTCTCGATTGTAATCATATGGATCTTCGAGCCTCATTCCTTCCATTATGCCTAAAACTTCTTCGTCTTCAGGAATATTTGATTCACTCTCATCAACCCACTGAGGCTCTTCATATGTTTTTAATGTTTTTTTAGATTTTACCTTTTTCTTTGGCTTGGCTTTCTTTTTGGCTGATTTTCCTTGCTTCTTTTTGGTGATGGCTTCTAGTCTTTTTAGTTGCTCAAGTCTTCTATTTTCTTCTTCTCTTTGCCTTTCAAGTTCTATCCTTTCATGCTCTTTTCTCAACCGTTTTTGCTGCTTCATGTAGAGAAGGATTTCAGGATTATGCTCTTTTACATGCTTTTTTTCTGGCGTTGACGAATGTTCATGGTTGCTATGGCTGCGCAATCTATAATTTGGTACTAATGAAGAGAGCACATCAAGCCCTATTCTTGCTCTTCCTGTGCTTTTTGTTCTTTCAATCTCTTCCCTTCTTCTCTTCCTTATCTCTTCGCTTTCCTTCCTAATCTTCTCATCATTTTTGCCATTAAGCCTTCTTTCATCTACTCCTCACGCGATCTTTGGTTTAAATTTATTTTGCTTGAATTTCACTTGATTTTCTTTTCTCGTTTCTTGATTCAGCTTTTCAAGCTGTTTTTTGGCTTTTTCTTTATTCTCATTCAGCTGCTTTTTCCTTTTTTCTGCTAAATCTCTATTGACTTTTTGTTTCTTGATAGAATTTTGAATTATGTGGTCGATTGACTTCACATGATCTTCTTGAATAGGGGTTTGCTTTATATCAGGAACTTCTTTGTGAACGTTTATTCTAGGCTGAGGAGTAACAGAAGAACGTCTTGGCACTGCAGACTTTTTTACTACAGTGGTGGGCTTTTGAATTGATTTGGTGCTTGGGGCTTTTTGAATGCGCTGCATTGGATCAGGTGTTTTTGACTTGAACCTGGGCTTTAAATCATGAGTCCTTTTTATTGGCTTATTTGAGATATCAGCTAGGTATCTATCCTTTGGCTTTTTAGCTGGCTTTGGCTTTGCAGATGATATAACAATTGGAATTGGGTATCGAGTCCCGTTTTCTTGATTTGATGCAACTACTGCTTCACTTGTTATTTTTCGTCCGAGAACTGGCGCTGAAGGAGGGCGCTGTGATCCAAATGATTTAAATATCTCATGAGGTTCTGAAGTTATCATAGTAAAAAATTTATATTTATTCAAATAAGTAAATAAGAAGCGGAATTAATAGTAAATAGGATTAAGAAATTATTTTTTGGTTTGCTGTCTTGAACATTATGTAATTGAACGATAAATATCATTTTTCTAGTATTGAATGCTAAAAAAAATCAATAATTAGAGATCAATCTATTTTTCTTCAAAAGAAAAAATAATGAATCCATATATGCATGGCGGTATGTTTTAAGATTATGGAGAAAAATAAAAGCTATAAGATATATCGTCAAACCAGTGATTAAAAGTAGGAAATTAAAACATAATACAGCTCTTGCACAAATTATGCAGGAGGTTAAGAATTAAACTATAAATACTTATTGATAAAATTATATTTATTATAATTAAGCTCTAAAATGCCTTAAAATCTTTTATTCCAATTTCAATCCATCGGGTTATTGATTTGTCTCTATTATAAATTCCTTTTTCATTATTATACCATTTTGGAAACTCCCACATCATGGAAACTCCAAAATTTTCTATTGCTATAAAAAGTGCAACAAATGGATTTGATGCTCATAATCCTTTCTTTTCAGACCGCTTAAGCATCAATAGCAATTTTTTCCAGTTTCCTGAAGAATCCCCTCTTGTTGGAGCTGATGACGATACTTTTGCACTTTATTGCAAATCTCAATTAAAAATTTCAGCTAGAAACTCTTTTTTGAAGCAAAAAATAGAGAGGCCCATCTTTAAAATTGATGAAACTCCAAGACCTTCTCATTTCTCTCCAGAAAAAATCAATGAAAGAACCATCAAGCAATTGGACTCCAAAAGGAAAAAGCGGTTTTTCCAAGATGAATTACTCAGTGAGAAATTTGATGAAGGACATAAACCAGAGGAAAACTCCTGCTTATCATGATTTGTCATAAGGAATAATGGGATAAAATCAATCATCCCTGACTTCGAGCTCAAGGAATGCAAACTTATCTTTAATGAAATTTTAACTAAAAATATAAAATCCCATGAAGCTTATTTCGGGATGTGTAGATTGTATGCTTATGAAGGAAGATATGGACTGGCAATGATTTATATAAAAGATGCATTACAAATTTCTCCAAATGACAAGCTATATAATTTATGATATGCTATGTTGAACATGAAAACTGTTCTTGAGATTGATAATATTTCTCAGAAGCCAGTGCAATCTGGAAATCGTAAGATATAAGTAGGAATGTGGTGTTGTGGATCAAGATCTGCTGTACAATTCTCTGTGATATTCCCACAACTGATAGAGAAACTCATAAGTTTTCCTGGAGAAATAGATGTTTTATGATGTCTGATGACATTATCTTTGAAAAACTGTCTTGAAATCGGAAGAGAAATTGAGAGCCCGAGATATTATGCAGCAAAAATTAGGGAAATTGATAATTATTATGGATATGTAGCTTGGAGCGATATATTATTTAGCGAAGAAGGACAAGAAGCTAAAGGGAGAGACACACTAAGGGAATGTATATTTCAATGCCCAAATAGACCAGAAGCATATATAAAGCTTTGACAATACTATTATTATAACGTAAAAGACTATGAACAGTCAGAAGACATTGCATGTGAAGCTTTCATCAGGGTTTGCGGCTCTGATGATAATGAATATTTTGCACTATTATGCATAAATTATGCTAAGTCATGCTTCAAAATGAGAAAAATTAATTATGCTCTGAAAATATTACAACAAAAGTACATTGAAAATCCAGAGTTTCCTATATTTTTATATCATATTGGCAGATTATCTACAAAATCAGAAGAGCCAACTCTTAATGGGTTAGCAATTGGAACTCTTGAAGAGTGCATCAGACAGTGTGACAAATGTTGGCATGGGCCCATTTATTATTGGCTTGCTAAAGCTTACTTAAATTCAAAGCAGCACGTGGAAGCTTATGGCGCCATGAAGCAATCCTACAAATATTTAGAAAACTCAGATCAAAAAAAATCCAATGACTTAAAAACCGCTATGAAAAGCTTAACAGAAGGTGTATCAGCGTTGAAAGAAGTTGAAGAAATCCTGCAAAATGGATCTTTTTTGAAAAATATTGATAAATGCAAACGTTTATGCAATAAAATCAAAGGATTAAATAAACTCTCTGGAGAAGTATTGCAAGCGAAAATTCTTTGGACTGAAGGACACAAAGAAGAAGCAATCAGGGAATTAGAATCGTCTGCATATATGGCAAGTACTAGAATAGCACCTTATTTTGAGCTACTTAAATTTCTCAAATTAAGCGAAGATTATCTTTCAATGAGAACATATGGTAAAGAAATGGTTGCAAAGTGTATGAATAGTCAGCTGCCATGCACAACTTGAGTTAAAGCTAATATTATATTTGCAAAAATACTGGTAAAAAACAACGAGCTTGAGCGAGCTTTAAGAATCTTAAAAGCCCTGGCTAAAATATTTCCAGTAACCCGATATGCCGATATTCCATTCACTCTTAAACTGCAAGAGTCTTCTACATATCAAGATTTAGATGAAGCAAATAACTTGCCTCGAAACTCACTTGGCGTTTATTCTTTTTCAAGCTCACGAAACTCCTATGCCAGCATTTCTGCCCCAACATATAGTCAGTCTTTCAAAGATCAATCTAAAAAGAACACGTTTAGAAGAAACCAAGAGCTCCTAACTTTATTAATTGGCGAAGATGCTCCTCACCCAGAAGAAATTTTAGAAAGCAATCCAGATTTACAAGAAAATGACGAGCTGGATATTAGCGGATTCAAAAAATTTCAAAATTTATCGATAGAATTTGATTTTAACAATGAAGATTTACGGCAACAAGAAATTATGAAACCTATTCACTCAGATAACGAGCAATGCACAGAATTTGCTGTCAGCAGTGACCCTATATTTTTATATAAAATAGGGAAAATTGCTGCCATGCATGGAATTAATTTAATGGATGGACTTTATGCGATTGAAGATTACCTTTCATTGTTGAAGTTCGAAAAATCCATTGCAATAAAAGAAAAGTCTGCTGTAAAAGCCCTTCTTCTTAAATTCATTATTCTTTGCCAACTCAATAATATTGATGCAGCAGCAGCGGTAGCAGCTGAAATTGATCCTATAATAAGCCAGGCGGAATGGGCGAAGAAATATGAGCTATTTAAGGATTTTAAAGCTAGACACAATATTTAAATTACTTTTATGAATTAATGGCTATTTTTTGAGCCTGATCAGATATATATCTTCTATTTAATTTTAAAATGGGTTCTCAGACAAGCAGGCATCTGGAAAGTAGCCAAACCAATTCATTTATTCATGGATTTGAAGAAGATAGAACCGAAGACCGGCTAAATTTAGAAGACACAAGCAGAGAAAGCTCGCTAGCATCGTCTCTGACAGAAAATGATAATTTTATTAGAGATCCTAATATCATCACTTATACATTTAAATGGAATAATGGAGGACAAGAAGTCTCAATTGTAGGGGCATTTAATGACTGAAGAGAAATGGTTCAAATGGAAAGAAGAGGGAACGAGTTTGCTATAGACGTTTTACTTAAGAGAGATACTATCTATGATTATAAATTTTTAGTTGATGGAGAATGGAGATTTGCACATGAGCAGCCCATTAAAAGAGATCCTATGGGAAATGTAAACAATTGAATTGATACTAATGCAATTAATGAGGAAGAAAATAGTGCTTTGAATACAAAAAATCCAGAAAAATACTCTCAGGATTTTTATGCTGATTTAACCACTATGGATCCTGACCCTTTGCCATTGCATCTTTGTTATGTTCTTGCAAATCATTCGGCCTCTTTTGATTATAGACAAAAAGATACAGTCCCAAGCAACTCTCCGATACATTTGACGAATGGAGAGCTGGCTGGAGAAAATAATCTGCCGATTAATGAGCTGCCAATTCCATCTCATGTTATATTGAATCATGTAGGAATCAGGGCAAATGAAAGAGTTATTGGCTTGACAACGACCCAAAGGTATAAGGAGAAGTATGTGACGACTATTTACTATAAACCAATCAAATAGATTAGCTATTCAAGCTTCTAGTAGTAATAGAAGTTTAATTCTTTGGACTAATAGTTCGTTGAAATTATTATTTATATTTTTATTATTTAATTATTAGATACCTTTCTATTTTTCAATACATAAATCTTACTTTTTATATAAATTAATAATTAAAGATAATCTAAAAGCGATTTAGAATATTTATAAAAATTATGCTAAAATAGAAAATCAATTTTTTGGCGGTATTAATAGAAGCTTTAATTACTCTTTATTAGACTTAATTTCTGCTTTCCTTTTAACATTTTCTCTAGAATTTGAATTGGAGCTTTTCCTCTTCAAAGATCTTGGCGGATGTACCAACTTTCCATCATCGCCATAGTAAACACCAAATTCATTATACTCTTTTGTCTGTCGACGGTATCTTTGAAGGTCATTTTTCTCTTTTTCAGTGTAAATCATCTTATTTTTAGTATTTAGACCTGCCCATTTGTCCATTAGCTCTTTCATTAATTCATCATAGCTAATTTGACGGTTGCTTTCTTGCTTTTTTAGCTTCATCTCCATCAAGAAGAAAGTTAAAGCACTTTTGTTTTTCCTTGGCGGCAAAACTTTGAAGACTTCACAGGGAAGATCTTCTATTTGTTTTCTCGGTCTACCTCTTGGTCGTTTTTGTTCCATTTCAAGATATTATTTTAATTAGATTTTTGAGCTTGAAGAGGTTATTTTTAAATATGAAGCCAAGAGCTAGAAGAAGTTCTTCTAAAAATCAGCACTTAAAAGTAAATATCCCTTATGAAGTTACATTTATGGATATTCCCACACTTCAGATTGAAATCCAAGAGTGGAAGCAGAAATTAAAGAAGGTCAAGGAGATTAATAATGCCAACCATGTTGAAAAAATGAGGATAAAAGATGAGCTAAAAGAGATGAAAGAAAGCATTTTAGCGTTTGATATTTCAACGAGAAAAGTAAAAGAAGAGCTTATACAAGTGCAAGAAAGGAATAAAATAGAACTGCAGACTTATTATAACCAAATTACGTTCTTAGAAAAGAGGAAAACGCTTGATGAAATCAATAAAGAAAATGAATATTTTTTGCCTGACTGCAATAAAGAGGAGAAACTTAAGAATGGAATTGAAGGCATCATACGAGAAACTCAATATGTTCCTGAAATTATTGAAGAGTCTAATGAAATCAATAAAGAATCAATTGAGAAAAGCTCTGATATTTCTATTGCTCACTTGAGAATTGAATTAGAAAAAATTATTGCTGACTTAAAGAAATCTTATAAAACTAAATACAGCAAGTTAAAAGATAATTTAGAAGGAAAACTCAAAATTGCTATTTATGAAACTGAGCAAAAATATAATGAAATTAAAAAACAGCATATAATAAAGCATGGAAATGCTTCAAAAGCTCTAAGAAATTATTTCGATGAAATTAAGCTTGAAAATGCAAAAGCAATAGAAAAACAAAAAGAAGAAATTCTACAAATAAAGAAGAATATCAATGAAAATGCTGCTGAAATAGAAAAAGTTCAGCAAAGTAATATTGAGCTTGAAAAGCCATTAAAAGAAATCAAGTATGAGCTCTTTTTGCTTGAAACAAGACTTTCTGACTGAGCAAAAAATAAAGAAGATCTAAGGGAGACTAAAGAAAAAATTGATTTATTGCAAAAGGATCTAAAAGTGAAAAAAGAAAAATGGAATGCTCTCAGAGAAAAATATAATGAAACCCTGGCAGAAAGAAACGAGCTTTATAAATGCTATGAACTCTCAATATCAAAGCTAAGCAATATTATGGGAAATAAGCAGACTATTAGTTTAAATTCTGATGAATACGACAATCAAGTTCGAAGAAAAGAAGAGCAGTTAAGTAATGTTCTTGAAGGGGTAGCTTTGAATAAAAATTCAGCAGAAATCATCAACCAAGAAATAAAAAAACATATGAAGTATAAAGATGAACTTTTGAATAGTTTAAAAGAATCACTTGCACAGTCTGTAGACGCATATTTTAAGACAGAAAATTTATTTAAAACCAAATTAAAAGAAAAATCAAATCAATCTGAAGACTTTTAATCACAAATTTTAGCGCTTCAATTTAATTTTTTAATTTTACTATATAGATGACCCAATATGAATTTTATGTTTAAAATTACTAAAGATAAATGGAAGCAGACTTACTAGAATTAGAACACGTATTTGGATACAGTGGCAGGTACCAACAAACAGCTTTGTTTCACTCAACAGATCCTTCTTTCATTCTCTACACTATTGGTGCCCTGATTGTTATTGAAAATATTAATGACAAGCATTCTCAGTTCTTTCTCAGAGGCCATGATAATGATATTTCTGCACTTGCCATCTCAAGAAATGGTCTATTGATAGCATCTGGCCAAATTGGTTCTCAGCTTCAAAAGAACCACGAAGCTCCAGTAATTCTATGGAATTACCGTAACCGCGCTCCAGTTACTCAATTTGGTGGCATGTCAGGGAAGGTAACGAAGGTTGAATTCACTGCAGACAGCATGTTCTTAGCAGCATCTACAGAAGATGGAAGACTTCAAGTATGGGACTGCAGAGATGGCTCTGTTGTGTTTAATAGAAGATCTGAATTCCCAGTCTCTACTTTTGCCTGGGGACCAGTTAGCGATTCTGGACAAGGACTTCCAGGGGCAAGTCGTCACCCATCTTATAAGCTAGTCATGAGCTACTCAGGCCAACTCGTGGTAAATCGCTTTGATTATGATATTGCATCTATGTCCTATAGGATTTCCCCATCGAATTGCCAGCAGCCCAGCAGCGGCATGAATAGAAACTTTTCGTGCTCAATAATCGACTCTTCTGGAGATTATTTATTTGCAGGCACTCCAAGTGGGGAGCTAGTCGTTTATAATATAACGAATCAAGTCTTTAGAGGGAGTGTTCCTATCTCAAGTAATGGATTATTGGCACTTTTGGAAATCAACGGAGTCATTTATGCAGGCTCTGGTGATGGAAAGGTAAAACAACTTACTGGAAGGGATGGGAAATGGGCAGTTGTTGCGGAAATACAAGTCCCTGGACGAGTTATGTCCTTATCATCACAGAGTGATCGGTCGGAAATACTATGCGCTACATCGCTAGGCTGCATTTTTAGGATGTCTCCTCAGAACTTGAGCAATGTTTTACACTCAGAAAGCCCTGTAGGATCTGTAAAAGACGTTTCTTTTGGAAACCGAAGCGACATGTTTTTAGTTGTCGATGCTGCTGGGTTTGCGAGAATTTGGGATAGCAGTGACTATTCGGTTGTATTTAGAGCTGGGCCTAATTCAAGAGCAGAAGGTATAAGCTGTGCAGTTGGCGATGATGGAAGTGTACTAACTGGCTGGAAAGATGGCTTTATTCGATGCTATGATCCTTCAAACTCACAATTAAGGTGGGAAATTCAAAATGCCCACAGAGGTGCAGTAACCTCTGTATTTATGAATCAAAATTATATCTTATCTGGAGGAGAAGATGGAACTCTTAGACTTTGGGGTAGGCAAAACCACCAACTTCTTACTCAGTTCACTGATAATAGACGTGCCGTTACTAGAGTAATGCCTGATGTAATTCAACCACATTTAGTTCATTCTTGTGGCATTGACAGGATTATAAACACTTATGACCTTAAGCTTGAAAGAAGGGTTGTAAGGCATGAAATTGGCAATGGAGCTATCTTTGATATGTCACAAAGAAAAGATAATGAAAATGAACTTATAACCTGCGGAATTGGAGGAGCTATTCTATTCTGGGACTGTGATGAAGTAAACCCTGTGCAGCAAATTATATATCGTGGACAGTTAAATGCCCTTGATGTATCTCCATCAGGGAGATATTTAGCAGCAGGATCAGAAGAAGGAGAACTTTTTATTTTTGAAATTAGAAATTTGCAATGCATAGCTCAAGGAATTGGCCACTCTTCAAGAATTAACAGACTAAAATGGAGCCCAGATGAAAAGCAGGTGGTTACTGTGAGTGATGACTGCTCGATTGCGTTGTGGAACTTTTATGCTTAAAGGTAATAATTATCGTTAAGTTAATATTTGAAATTAAAAAGGTTTTTGAGATTGCTGAGAACCCTGCTTTGTAAAAAACTGCAGTATTTAAATAATACTTAACTAATTAATCATTAAATGGTTTAGAAACAGTAAAAATTTCAAGAAAATGAATGTTTACTTACAAACAATAACTAAAATATTTCAAAACCAAAATTATTTATGGCAGAAAAAGTAAACTCAGAATACAAACCCTTCACGCATCCAAAATCAGCGCCAGTTCGTCCAGCCCCGGAGTCATCAACCGCTACCTCTAGTTTTGGAGGTCATATATTTTCAATGCACAGTACTGAAGAGTCCCGCAGACAAAAACAATTACAACAAAAAACTTACTTTCAAGAGCTCACAAGGCAAATTCAAGAAAAAAAAGAAGATAAACCTATCGAAGCCTTTATTTCTAGCAAAGCTTCAACTCAAATTGAGCCATCACCCAGCACTTCTACTGATTTTAGCAGCGACTTAAAAAAACTTCCTTATCCTTGGGTTGATAACAATAAGCCACTTCCGAGATACCAAAAAAAACACGAAATTGAAAACCACCTAGGTCTAAGTGTAAATGGAAGCCACTTTTTAGGTGGCCCACTGCAAAGAGATGAAGCTCTTCTTCTCAAATTAAAAAAAGAAGAACAGCAAAAACAAATGCAGATGATTTTAAATGCCCAAATTGAAGAAAAAAACAGAAAAGCTCAGAAAGAAAAAGAAGCAAGGATGAGCTACGAAATGCAGGATGAGGAAAGAGTAATTAAAGATAGAGAGATTTTGAAGAGAGAAGAGCAGCAAGAAAAATCTCCTGAACCAAAATTTTTGAATGCTGAAGCACCTCCAAAATCAATGATTGTGTTTTCAACTACAAAAGTGGTGGAAGAGCCACAACAACAGACATTCACTTCACCCCCTATTTCTCCAAAAAAAGAAGTTCCTAATGAGTCCTTGGATTATTTAAGCCAACTATGCAAACAGCTGATGGAAGAGCAAGAGCAGTTAAGAGGTAAATTAAAAAGTCAGGAAGACATCATTGAAGATTTAAAACAAAGCAGAGATGAGCCTAAGAGAGCACCAAATAATAATTCAGCTCTAAGGAGAAAACCTCCAGCGAAGGTTAATATTCCTCCAACAAAGGCAAGTCAGAATAAGCTTAAGCAGCAGCATGATCTTGAAAATGCAAAAATTGCAGCTATTCAAGATAAGATTGAAAATGCTAGAAAGAAAAAAGCAGAACAAAGAGAAACTCAGGCACTTGCTAAACAAGCAGAATTTAGAAAACGCAGTGAAACCCAGCAAGCCAAGCCAAAAACAGTTGTAAATAATAGAAGAATAAGTGAAGTACCTGAAGCCAGACCTGACTCCAGAGAAATATATAAGCAGAGCAATCAGCTTTATAGACTGCAAAGTGCCTTTACACCTACTCTGCCTCCAGACTCTCCAGAGCTTCCGAATTCCTCACAAACCAACTTTCTTATACACGAATTATCCCCCAAAATGTCATTTGACCGACAAAATCTCGATTCCGCCGGAAAAAGCTATTTTATTTATCCTGACTCGCAAGGCTCATTTAACGTCGGTTTAGGACAAGATAATAAGCTTAAAGAATCCGGACACCTGAGCAGCTTTCTGCAAGAAGACGAGCTGAGAAGCTCGCAAGCAGACGAGCTTGACAAATTTGTAGAGGAGCACAATAAAAAAAGTCCTTACATCTCCCAATTCAACTCTGCTAGAAGCGTAGCAGACGAAAGAGAAAAAGCAAGATTCACCTGTACAACATTTGAAATTGCTAGAAAAGATGCGAAGCCCCTTGTGGCCAATAAAGCAGGCTTTCCCAGCAATATTTTCAGAAGACCTTAGAGTCATAACATAAAAGAAATAATTTTATGATGTAATCATAATAATTCATATTAATTCGAGTGACAGTTATGGTTGATGTTGAAGATGTAGTCAGGTGGATTGTCTATAAATGCAGAGAAGAAGGACATCCGGTTACCGAAGCTCTTGCTGCTTATGTGGCCCATACTACCATAAACCCAGATACCCAGCGATTTTTCTTGGAAACTGCATTGTCATCCGAAGCAGAAGCGAGGAAGCTAGTTGACATTGCAGCTGGGAAACTGAAACTGGAGGGACAGGCTTCCATGGAAACTTTGAGAATGCAAATCGCCTATGACTCTGCTTATGTCCAGCAAGAAACCTTTCAGCAGCATTTTCAAGGGGTGCAAAACCAAGAAACAAATGGGTACATTGATGAAATTGTAAATTGTGAAACTCGCAGTGGAAACGATTTCGAAGGAATCACACTTTTATATAAAAAGATTTTCAGCTTTTTACTTTTTAGAAACAAGCTTATGGGTCTTAATTACGCCCAAGCAATTATTAGACCAGGTGGGGGTGCGGGCAGTTTAAATGCTATCACAAATATTGTTCTGAATCCAAACATCTCAAATAATATTTTGAGCACGATCGAAAGAGAAGTTGCTGCAGCTCTAGAGAGTGTGCTTCCAAGGCCTGGGCTGAGACCTTTTGTTGCAATGTCTACACCAGAAAAAGTCAGCCAACTAATGGAATTATCAAACATCGTCATTGGGATCCGGCTTTATAATAAAGAAACCGGCAAAGGAGGTGCAGGTCTTGAATCTTTTGAGCAACTTGTATCACACCCAGCAAGAGATCTTATAAACGTTCTAAACAAAGAAGTGATTTTGACTGTAGAACTCTGTGAAGACTATACAAATATATTAAAAGATAATCATGGACCAGAGTGGGAAGCATGAAGAGATGAACTGACACATAGGAGGCAGCATTTAAGCTATCTGCTAGCGCTTCAAGAAGATGTCCAAAATTCCGAAGCAATAATTGAAGGACTACATAGTAGATATATCCGTGAATTGGTCGAGCTAAAAGAATTAATAGGTAATAAGACATCAATACCTAAAGACCAAGTGTATCCTAAGTTTGATACCCTGTGCCAAGTATACACACAGATGAATGAAGAAAAAAATCATTGCATCCTAAGAAAAGAACTCTATAGAATTTTAAATGAGCATAAAGCTAAAGTACCGTTAACCATGACACAAGAAGTTTTGTTGGGGGCGAAACAGAGAAATGTGCAGACTCCAGATAGGCTTGAGAATGAAGGATCAAGAATCCATCAGGGTGTTAATAGGTTGACAAATGAAAATACTCCAGAATTTATGCATTTACCACTTGATTATCAAGGATTTTGCATTTGAAGCTTAGTTAGAAGAAATGGACTATTGGTACCTGGAAAGCCAACATTAGGAGTAGTAAGATATAGAGACAGACATTTTGTCCTCTCTTCTCCTCAAGCTATGCTGGAATTTATGGAAAACCCAAACTTTTTCTTAGATGAGTGTTTGGCGATGGCAAGAATCCGACCAGAGCTTATTCATTTGCTAAGGATGTCAGAGGAATTTCCCAATTGCTCACTTACCCATCTTCTTCAAGGCAAAGATGGTACTCCTCTTTTTTCTGTTACAGCCCCGCTTATGCTAGATCAAGGCTTAGAAACACCTTTACACTTTGTTGAAAGCCACATCGACCCTAATTACCATTGGAATGAATGGGTTCTCAGAAAAAAGGCTCTTCAAATGGCAGATATAAGAAAACGACAAACTACTGGTGCTCAAACCGACCAAAGCAACTTCAAGCGAGACAACGAAACTCAGGTCTATTTGCCAAAGGAAGAGGAAACACAAACAAACATCACCAAATGGACTGACATGGATTGGATCTTAAATAGAATGGACTTAAAGCCTGGAGAAAAAGCAACTGCTGAAACCCATGGCTTAGAAACACAGCTTAATTATATTGTTGGAGTAAGAGGCGCTGATAAGTGGAAAAAAGTTAAAAAGTAAAATTATTATTTAAGTTGACATATCTTGATTAATTGATTTCAAAATCTCTCTAAAGAAAACAAAATCACCATTTGCAGCTTGTCGAAATCCTTCTTGAATTTCTTGCGAATTTACTTGCATCATTTTGAATTTTTCAATTTTTAGCAGCTTCATCATTTCTTCTTTTTGTGATCATTTTTTAATTAACCAATCGGGTATAGGGCATTCATTAAAAGTTAAAAGAAATTCTTCAAAAATTTCGAATTTTTTAATATTTGTGCAGAGAAGATTGTAGTATTTTTGGTATTCCTCATCAATAGAGCAAATAATGTCTTCTCTGAGCATATATAGCCTTTCCCTTGTAAGTGATTTGTAAAGTTCTATTTTTTCTTTCATTATTTCCATGACTGTAAAAAACATCATTCTTTCTGGGTTTTCGTCAATAATGGCTCAGCAGTATTCGCATACAGTGCTATTAGTTCTAATCTGAGATCCACAAAAGGAACAATTCAGCATAGTTCTTTCCATAATATATTATTTAATAAATCTATATAATCACGATTCTTATTTTGATAATAATTCTCTTTAATAAATATTTGCTTTGAATTTATATGTAATTTTCTGATCTGTTTAGGAAATATATAAAGAAATAAAACTGCCCAGTCCATCCTTGCATAGCTTTGAAGAAGAGCATTAAGAGTTTTATAAATAAAGCTTCAAAAATTGGCTAAGCAAGCTGTTGGAAGAACTGATGGCAATGCTGGATGTGAAGCTGGAGGAGAAGCTGATGGAGGAGATGAAGAATGGAAGAAACGAAAGAAAAAGAATTGATTATTATATTATTTAAGAAAACCCATAAAAGGTCTGCTCTGGGCTCTGCCTGTTAAATAATATGATGATATAGATTTTAGAAATTTGTTTCAAATTTTGAGTTTCAAATTAGAAACATTAAAAGAAAATAATAGAGTGATAAAAATTTTCTGCACTTATAGCTATAGAGCAATGAATCTAAAAAGACTAGTCAAGCAAGTAACTAAGGAAATGACTGCAAATTAATCTAATAAATTTGCTTTGATATAACTCTTTTAAAAAATAGATAAACCGGCGTATCAAATTATAATTAATTAAGTTTTGAGATATATAAAACCTAAATTGCTTGATAGTCAGGATATAGTAGTAATAAAAATAATTAAATATTGATGATTATAAATAAAAATTCCTAGTTTTGATTCTTAATTTTATAATAACACCCAAACTTACTCATGATTTTAAATTTCACTTAATATTGATCCGAACAATTGGCCAGGAGAATTATTAAAATGGCCAAGCGTATCGCCAAAGGAAAAACCTCTCGAGTGGTATGCAGAGGCCCTCCTGTGCTTGGAGCTGATTTTGGAATGAAACTACTTGAAAAAGAACTAGAACTAGAAAAATCATGAAATATTGAAACCATTAATGAGCTTGTTCATATGTATACAGAAATGATCGAATACTATGAATACCACAAAGACCCTAAATACTTGGATTTTCAAGATAGAATGCATAAAATGCTAGTAAAGCCTCAAGTCATAAACTCTATGCGAGAAGATAACAAAACAAAAAATGCCTTAAAGTTAGATAAATCTTCTTCAAGCCAAAATACAGAAGGAAAAGCAAGAAGGCTTGAAGATTTTGAAGACTTGGAATCTCCAAAAAGTGTTTCTACCGAAACAAGCACAATCAATAGCGAGGCTGAGCTAAAGCAAGAAGAGCGAAAAATACAAGATTTAGACGAGCTCTCTGAAGATCAGCTTCAAAGATCACGATCAAGGCATCACACAGTTTCAACCACGCCCTCAAAAATCCCGACTCAAAATTTAAATGATATCCAGAAGCGAAAACAAGACTCAGCTAAAATGAAAGAAGCCCTTTCCGCAGAACTATCCAAAACAATAAGTGATGTCTCCTACAAAGCAACCAAATTTTTTGACCGAATTATTGGTCTTGTGCAAGCAAATACGAAGGAAACAGCTGCAAAAGCAGTCTCAGACTTCAGATCCCAAGACTCGGATTTAAGCCGAAGGCTCAGCTCAAGGAAGCAGGTGACTATGAATAAATCAGTCATAAGCATCGAATTTATGCCTCCAGCTGAAAATGTTTCAGTTTCTGATATACATTTCAGCGATACTGAAGAAACCTTTGAACAATGCTCATTTCTGTCTACTGCTTTGAATAAATCAAGAATAAATGAGCAGGAAGAAAATTCAAGGATAAATGATTTTAGGATGGTAGAGTACTTGGAAAATAAACTTGAGGAATTGATGGAGAAGAATTTCTCAGAAAAAGTGGCAAAGATGAGCGAAGTAAGGCTAAGGTATGAATCTCAAATGAAGGAGCTGGAAGGGCAAGGAGGCCTCGCTCAAATGATTGTAGGGCAAATGAAAGTTGATATGGAAAATGAAATCAAAGCTATTGCTGAAGAGTTTGATAATAAGAGAAAACAAGATGTGAGAGCTTTAAAACAATCTTTTATTGAATAAATATATAATTAATGTAAGAAGCATGAATAGTTTGGTTTATGTAATTTTCAGAGTATATAAAAAGTGTTTCTGAATTAAGAAATCTATAAATCACAAATTGTTGCGTATTTGCATTACATTACTATGAGGAGACACAATATTTAATTTCAGCAATGGCAACAAAAGGAAACTTTCAAAGACGGCAAGCACAGGCTCAGGCCAAAGCACAAGCCCAAAAGCAAGGATATAAGCTTCCTGACTTTTTGGTAACTTTTATTTAGCTTGATGACTTGCGTGCAGCTGTTGCTTTATATGAAACTGAAGACCAACCTGGAGTTATTCAAATGAACCATGTGCGAGGAATTCTCTGAAACTTCGGTTTTTGGCGTATGACAAGCAAAGATTTCGAAAAAGAGCTACAGAGTCATGATATTGATCCTAGAAGGACTTATTTAGAATGGAATGAACTTCTCAATATTGTTACTCGAAGGTACCACCAAGGAGGGAGAGAGCAAGAAATCAAAGACACTTTTAAAATTTTTGACAAAAGAGAAAGAGGATACGCTAATGTGGCTGATATTAAAGCGGCTTTGCAGAGCAAACTTGAAGTACCCGTTACTGAAAGTGAAGTTAATGAGATGTTTGAAATGGCCGGAATTGACCCAAATAACCCAATCACGATAAATGATTTTATAAATGTAATGAAAAGTTTTTAACTCTTCCGCCATCTATAATCGAGCAAAAGATTTGCTCGCTCATTTAAAAATATTATTTTTTATATGAATTTTAATATTGAAATCTTAAATTAATTAATTTATCATAATTATGGAGAAAATTCAATTAGCTACGACCTTTTATAACAGAACTAGTCTTTTGTGTTTTTCTCTTTTTCTTCACTATAGCTTCTCATTCTTTTCGTTTCTGTATGGTTTCGTGTATAATTTTTCTGTATTCAGCTTCTGTAATCAAATAATTTGGCTTTGGTCTTGGGGGGAAATTTGGCCCTTGAAGCTTTATATTGTTAAGCACTGCTTGAGCTTCTAGTTTATATAAATTTTTTGTAAATTCTTCCTTTAATATTTTGCATTCTTCATTATAAATTTTTAATTTTTCTCTATATTCACCCATTCTCATCTTAATAATACTCATTATTTTGAAATCTTTTACTGAGTCTGGGACTGATGACCTCCCTTTAATTGCTTCAAAACTAATATGCTTTTCAAGCTCTGATGGCGGAATTTTCCGCTTTTTTATTCGACTCTCAATATACATTTTGTATTCTACTTTATTTCAAAGCAATCTTTTTATTACTAATGCGCTTTTCCTTTGAATAGAAATAGACCTTATGGTACGCTGTATGAAAACAACTTTATTCATAAAAGATTTCATCAGTTTTGCAATTTGCTCCTCAGCAAGAACTCTTTCGCATATATCTGCAGTCGTTTCTGCCCATTTAGTTCGAATTTTCCCTGTCCATTTTAGATATAGTGGTAAATGCTTTTTTAAAATTTTGTAAGCTCTTTTGATTCTTATTTTCTCTAAAATTATTTTGAACTTCCCAACTACTCTGCAGAAATTTATAAGCCACATAAGAACCTTTCTCGATCTTCTATGCAAATCTTTTCTTTCAATTATTTGCCTATGAATATTATTTGAAGACCAACAAATAGAGTAAAGCACCGACCAAGCTTTAGCAATTGCAATTATTTCATATTTTTTCTGTTTTATTTCGCATCTCCTTTCCTTTGACTCCAATTTCAATATCCTTTCTAGCTTATTTTTTGTATAAATCATTTGTTTCTTTTCCTTAATTTCGAGAATTTTTGCAGAATCAGATTTTGCTTTGTCTCTCAAATGCCTAATCCTTTCGCTTGGGAGATATTTTTTCATGTCTTTATTTTCGTTTAAAATTTCTTGTTTTTTATATAAATCACTGAAATCTAATTTCGGAACTAATGTTTGTGTTAGATTATTGGAAAACCTGGAGATTGTGGAAAAATGAAAGGAAGGCCCATCAAATGTATTTAGGTCATAATGATAATGCCCTGGACCTAATTTGCTTGAAGCTATTGTTCTCATATTGTAAGCATTTGCGAAAAGTAACTGAACAGGGCTAGAACGAAATGAGTCTGTAGAGTCTTTTTTACGATGAATTCTTATATCGTCTTGGCTTTCGCTAATAGATTTATTATTTTGAGATTGATATCTATTGTTTCTTTTTAATCTTTCTGTATTGGCATTATAGGGTTTTAGTTTTATTAATTTCAATTTTTTGAGCTCCTTCAAAGGTGATGATCTATTTATATGAGAGTTTATAGCTTCTTGGCACTCTGCAATAAAGTTTTCACTGCTTAGAGACTCACTTGGCATCATTTTATTAACTCAAAACTTTATTAATACTTAGTCAAAAATGGAATAAGATAGTTATTTCGCCAATATAATAAGGAAAAATAATATAAGATTATTCCATTGGAAATATGATACACTAATAAGACTATTATAAAATCAGAAATTTTGGTGATAATTAATGATGCCAATTTAATTATTAATCAAAATTTTACCTTTTGGGTGCAGGAATTTTTGAACGACCTTGAGGTTGAATTAAAAATGGTGCTTGTGGCCCAAAAGTTGGTCTTTTGAATTCAAGAGGAGCTTGCTGCTCAGAAGTATGATTTTTATGTTCAAATGAAGCTTGTGATACTAGAACAGAGTTTTTAAATTCAGAACTGCTTTCTAAAATAGATGAGCTGACCTTCTTCGCAATTGAATCATGC
The DNA here is from genome assembly GCA_949751835.1 of Blepharisma japonicum. Lineage (NCBI taxonomy): Eukaryota > Ciliophora > Heterotrichea > Heterotrichida > Blepharismidae > Blepharisma > Blepharisma japonicum. The sequence goes on along the minus strand of CATKHK010000059.1, from coordinate 254,145 downwards.
TTTATTATGAATTTAGGCTGAATCTCAAATTCTTGCTTTGAATTTATTTCAATAATTTGATTATTGTCCAAATGCTCTTTCTCCAGATTTTCTTTTCCTAGTTTTCTAACTATTTTCCCCCTAGATTTATTTTCCTCTCGTATCTTCTTTACTTCATCTTTAGCGATTTTATTAACAACCCTATACTTTGGTGTTTCGATTTCAGCTTGCTCCTTGAATTCCTCCTTACCTATTCTATTTACATTTTCTTTTGTTTCCACTTTTATATTTAATCCTTCATTTTCTTCCTTCTTTATAGATGATATTTTGGATATATTTTCTGTACTTTTGTTTGATTCTTCATTTCCTTTATTTTTAATAGCTTGTATTTTTGTTGTGGATTCAGTGGATTTGTTCATGTCTTCTTTAACCTTTTTGATTATATGAATCTTGGTTTTGTTTTCTAATGATTTGTTAAAATCTTGACTATCTTCATTTTTTAACAGTGTTCGATTTTTATTTTCAACTGGCTTTTTGAATTCTTCTATCTCTGCTTTTTGCCTTTTGATTTCTATTGCTTTCTTAAATTCTTTTTCTAACTCTGTTTTGCCAGATATTGATGGTTTATTTTTTGGCTCTAAAGGTTTCTTTCTATTAAGATCTGTTGAAGATTTATTTACAATTTCAAGTTGCAACTTAGAGATCTCAATTTCAGTTTTGCTAGATTTAGGTTTATGCTTCACAATAACCCCTTCTTGCTTCTTTTTTATTACTTCCGTTTCTGTTTTTATAGCTGCAGCTTTGGCTTTCGAAACATTTAATTCCTGAGATTTTTTCATATTTATCAGCTCCTTTCTCAATTTCTCAACATCTTCAATATTTGATTTGTCTTTTTCTTTAATTTTATTCATTAAAGCACTCAATTTTGTGTCCCTTTCTTTTATCCCTTTCTCCAACTCTGCAATCTCTTTCCCCATTTTTTCCACTTTCACCACAAGCAGAGCTTTCTCATCTCTTTCTTTTCCAAGTAATTTTAAAGTTTTTTCCAACTCTTGGCTTGTTTTATTTCTTTTGACTACCCAGTCTAGATCGACAGACTTTAGTCGAGAACCAAGCTCAAGTGTGCAGATTGTCTCATTATAATTTTCTATTTCAGGGCTGCAATTCATAATAGCATTTACATCAGTTTCAGTTTCTCCTAGAGTTGGCTTTAACACTTTTGTCAGCATAGAATTCCGATAAGGAATATGCGACTGCTTGCTTTCTAGTGCACCAATTACATCAACTAGTGCAGAAAGAGATTTATTTATTTGGACTGTTTCTTTCAAAGTGTCGCCTTTAGTTTGGCTTTTATTCAGCCTTTCACTACCAGCAAGATCTACAAACTGAATTGTCCCTTCATAATTTCTAAATGAAATTATCAAGGTGAAAACCATATGACTTCTTGATGAGTTCTCATTTGATTGAGTAGATTTAGTAGTCCGTTTAGAAAAAGCCTCATTTACTGTTCTAATCACTTCTGGCACCCAATTTCCTTCAAACTTCATGTCAGCGATATTTGCATTTTCCGTCCAATTTTTTATGTTAGGCTCTTGCCTGAGTAAATTCTTTATTTGCTCATTATAGATTTCAATGCATTGTATAGATACTTTGGTTTCTTCGCATTTCAGCAATTTACTGAGATGCGATAAGGATTCTGATATTAGCCCACTCATAGTATGTGTCTTACCTGAACCAGTCTGTCCATATGCCAATATGCAAGTCCTGCCGCCTAAACTGACTTTTTCAATACTCGACATAATTTCCTGAAACACTTCGCTTGTGCTGGCGTTTTGTCCAAACACTTTTTCAAAAGAAAAAGTTTTCCGCTGATTTTTCAGTTTTTCAACTGTCGGATTTGTTTGGATTTCCCCAGAAAAGCATGTCAAACTGCAAGGCTTCAGCTTATTTTGTGCTGGTCTAATCCTAACTAGCACTTTAATCTGTGCCCTTTTTTGCTCAGGAAAGGATAAATTCGATTGTATACTTCTAGGAGTAAAGGCTGAAGAATGATTGAGAGATATGGAATTTTCTTTTTGCTCTAGGAGTTTTTGAAGTTCGTCCCTTTGATACAGAAGCTCTGAAACTTCTTTTTCAAGTGAACTTACTTGATTCATGTCAGCTTGAGATCGTAAAGATTCTATTTCTTGATTTAGTTCATTGCATTGATCTTTAAGCCTTTGAATTTCTATTTCTGTTTGTACTTTGAATTCGGATAGCTCTTCTTGATGTAATATAGAATTTTCCTCAGCTTGATAGAGCTTCTCTTCTAAATCTTGTTTTGAAAACTCTAATGCCCTTACTGTGTTTTCCCATTGATCATTTAACTGTTCTAGAGCTCGTTTTTGTTCTTCACATTTTTTTATAGTGCTTTTTAATTTTTCCAACTCCCCTTGATATCATGCTAACTCTTTTTCATCTTTATCATACTTTTGTTTTATTTGACTTAAAGATTCCTTAAGATCATCGATTTTCCTTAAGGCACTTTCTAACTTTTCTTGTTTTTCTGTAATTTCAGCTTCAAGGGCTTCTTCGTATTCTTTTGCTTGTTCTTGAAACCTAATTATGGATTACTCTTGGTACTCTTGTCTTATAATTTGTATATCGGCTTCTTGTGTTTCTTGAATTTCCATGATTGTTCAAACGAAAGTATCTAATTATTTATATTTTTTAAATAAATAAGCCTTTTTAGTATTAAACAGATAATATGGAAAGTGCTTTTGATTGCCACAGTTGGGATGCTCTATGCAAAAACTCTTAAAATTATTAAATTCATCGATTGAGCAAATAAAAAAAATCTTTACAAAACTGTTAAATAATGGTGATTATTATTAATTGACTATAAAAATAATCATATAGGAAATAAGTCACACTTAAGAAAAATTTGCAAAATATTTGATTAATTTAAAATTTAGTTTATCTTAGAACTAAAAAAAATATTTTATGAATAATTGTCTTTTTCTTGTTCTTTTCGAACTTGTATTGAGAATTTCATTATTTTATCTGAAATTGAAGGCCAAAGAATTTTTTTGGATATTTGAACTCCATAATCTAATGTAAAAACAAAGCCAATTGCAACCAGAATACAAATATAATAATATTGTGTTGTAAGCATCTGATAAAGCGTTTTTGCGGTTGGAAGAGTAGTAAAAGGGTCATAAACTACAATAAAAATGAAATAACAGAGTATGCTTGTCCCTAGTATTGCAATAAAGTGATAAACAGATCATAGTTTTGTGTGAAGACCTAGCTTAAAATTGACAACAAAAATAATACAAGAAAAAGAAGTCACAGATAGGCCCCACTGGCTATAGTTATAACCTTTGCTATTCATAATACCTTCTTCACTTGCATATAGAGGGATAAAGAAAACAGTTACTGCATGAATATAACCCATTAAATTTCATGTCCAAAAGTGGAAAGGAGTAAATATCCGATTATCTCTCCCATCTTCGTATACTTTTGGAATGAGATGTCTCAATAAGTCTTTTTTAGTTTGAGCTGTTTGCCCTACTTCTGATCTTTTTGGGATTTCTATGTCTCTTTCAAAAAGAGCTCTCATTAATAGAGGTAATGCAGTAAAAATTAGATTATAGAATGTGATATACCAGTCATCATAAAATGCTTGCCCACTATATGCACAATAAAATCCAAAGAAAAAATGAGGCATAGTAAAGACCAAGTTTTTATAGAAAAAATACATGATCATCTCACTTTGCCTTATATAATTAAATCTTCCATGGACAAGAAGCAACTCTCATAGAAATTTAAATTCCCCAATAGAATAATCACTCGCTTGAACAGCTTGCATTCCTTCTTCTCCATAAATTCCTACCCCTATATGAGCTTCCAAAATCATTGAGACATCATTAGCGCCATCTCCAACTGCAAGTGTTTTAATTCCAGTATTATCTTTCATAAGTTTCACGATTTCTCGTTTTTCTCCAGGCGTTACTCTGCAGCAAATAACAGTTTTGCATACCAATGCCATTTTTAAAAATAGCTGCTTTATTTCTCTTGCTTTTTGAAGCGTAACTTGGTTTTTTGAGAGCTCTGGGTATTTCGCTATTTTAATAGGATCCCCTTCATCAAATAAGACTTTTTCTAAAGCTCCGCCTTCTATTAATAAAGCTGCGGGTTTATCTTTTTTCTCACTTTCAAATCTATTGTTTATGTATATCATACATTCTAAACAATCATCTAAAGATAAATTTCCTGGACATCTTTCGACAACCATGTTTTCATCAACTAATGAGCAGGTTTTGCCAATATTTTCTGCAGTTTCTAGCTTATCACCAGTTAACATCCAAACGTTGATTCCAGCCGAAAGAAGTGCTTGGATAGTTTGAGGGACATCATCTTGCAAAGAATCTTCAACTGCAGTACAGCCTAATAAGAATAAATCCTGCTCAATTTCTTCTGCAAGCTTGTCGATTCTTTCTTCTCTTCCTTCAATTGAGGTGCTTGCTTCGTCAAATCGTCGCTTTCACTCTATATAGTTTGCTTCCTCTAATATTTTATATGTAAACATCAGCGTACGATATCCTCTTTCTGAGTATGTCTGTAAATCATTAGAAACTTTATCAAGGTAAGCTTTAAGATTTTCATGAGATAAACGCTTCTTTATCTCATTATCTGCTCCTTTTGTGTAAAGAATAATTTTATTTGTCTGTAAATCTTTAACTATAACCGAATTTCTTTTTCTGTCAGAATTGAATTCCAGCGTAGCACACTTTTCAAACCGCAGTAAATCGCATTGATCTTCCATACCAAAATGGAGCCTCTTTATATCCATAACCCCTGCTTTTAGCTTATCATATTTATAGCCTATGTGTGCTGCAAAGTCTACAAGTACGATCTCATCAGGACTTTGACCTATATAATTGCTTTCTTTATTTTCATTTTCTTCAATTAAGCATTCATGGCAAATCGACATACACTTGACAAATTGATCAAGCAGCTCTTTTTGGCTATAAAGTCCCTCTTTTCCATATGACATTTCCATAACCACTGGAGTACTCAAGGGAGCATCTCCTTCTTTTCCATATAAATCATTCTCTATTTCTTCAACTTTAAATGTAAAAATAATTTGATTGGTTTTTCTAGTTACTTTTGAGCTATATTGTCGACTGATTAAGAATTGCTTCTCCCCATACATTTTATTCCCAACAGTGCAGAGCTTGAATTGCATCCTGTTAGACGTCAAGGTGCCAGTTTTATCAGAAAAAATATGCTCAATCATCCCGAGCTCTTCGTTTAGCGAGAATGCAGATACATGGCAGGGGCGGTCTCTAATAGTGCTATACATCTCGAGATCTTGCTGCATAAAGAACCCTTGCGCTATTTTGATTATTTCCAAAGAAACTATTAATGATATTGGAAGCATCGTATTCAAAAGCAAAAAATAAGTAAAATAATTCAAGAAACCTTGAAGACCTGCGTTATAGTCAGGATCTGACAGGTAGTAGTGGTCATCATATTCTTGATAGCTCCAAACTCCATATAAAATAGCCATGATCACACAAAATCCAGTCTGGGCTGCTAAAATGCCTACAATATATTGATTAGTCTTCCTTTCAATAAAGCTCTGCTTTGATTTTCTCGACATAAGGTTTTGTCTTAACTTTGTCTCTTTTCCAGTATAAACAGCTGCTCCAACTACCCATGCAGTGTTTCTAAGAAATGCTCCAGCTAGCAGCAAATTGTTTTTATCGAGAGGTTGCTTTTTATCGTTGTAATCCAAAGATCCTGAAAAGTGGTAAAGCCTTGCATTGGGATGTTCACACTCAATAAGTGAAAAAATCCTTATGATATCATCTTTTCTCGTATCATTCATTGTAGCAATTACCGCCTGCCTCGGTTTTAAAGTTTTTTCTCCATCCAGGCTTGACGTTTCAATATACGCAATGCCATTATCAGCTGAAGAAGATAGCATAACGAGGTCGCATGGGAAAGCTTCATCTTTCTGCACTAAAACTACATTGCCTACTTGCACTTCTTTAAAGGTTGCTTCTTCAAATTTCCCATTAAGGTAAATCATAGTCTTGGCTGAGTTAGTTTCTTTATCTGATTTATACCTCAGATAGTCTTCAAACCCTTCTCTAATCATGCTGACTGCCAAAATAAATACAACTGCAACCAAGCCTGATCAAGACCTCAAAGGAGTAATCTGAGGAATTGATTGAAGAATTACAATAATGAGGAAATACACATTTGGGAGTCTTTTATATTGCTCCAAAAGACTCAGTGGGAAAAAGGTCACTAGGTTGTACTTGGTTGTGCTTACATAATTTGACTGGAAATCATGGATTTGATTGAGTTCAAAACCATTGACATAAAGAATGCGCTTTGTATTTGAATCAGAAACTTCGGCCATTTAAAACAAATATGAGAGCTTTTAAGCTAATTAGTATATTAAGGATTAGTTTTAATGAATTCACCTTAAACTTCTGAGACAATCCGAGATTTACTTATTTCAAATACTCGCACAGTGTCGTCTCCACTGCATATAGCTGCCCTATTTGATGTATTGGCAAAGTCAATCCCATAAACTGACTTAGTTAAGTTCGAAAGCACTGCAAATGGTCTCAGAGTCAATGAGTCATAAAAGTAAGCCTCGTTACTGCCTGATCCACCCACAGCAAAAATAGCACCACTATCAAACTTGCTGTATTGAGCTGCATAAAGCATGCAAGGCTTATTTTCATTTCGGAGAGTGGATGTGAATACATTTTCTCCATTAGGAAGAGTCCAGATTTGGATTTGGTCATTATTTGTATAGCTGCCTGTTAATAGTTCATTTCCTTTCACATCAATAGCGTCTCCACATATATGAGGTCCATAAATACACTTTTGCGCTCTATGGGTTCTGACATCCCATATCAAAACATTATTATCCCATCCACCGCTGATAACAGTTTGGTCTCCAAACCATCTGACTTTAAATATTCTATTTCCGTGCCCAGATCTTTCTCCTTCGCCAGGTAGCATATCAGAAATAAGAGTTTTTGTTGATTCATCATAAACTCTAACGTGCATATCTTCACAGCCCACTGCGAAATATTTGCCTTCGGAGTCATAATTGACAGAAAGCACTTGACTGTTTTCCACACCAATTGTATGCAGGATTTTCCCTGAAGTAGAATGCCAATGGATAATATATCCTTCAGCTGTAGTTGCTACTAGAATATGTTTAGTTTTAGCTTGAGATATTAAGGGTCGGAATTGAATCGATGTAACTGGTAAGGCATCTATTCCTATTCGACAATTTAAGGTTCTGATCCAGTTCCCGGTAGCTGCAGAATAAATTTTGATAGTGCCATTTGAGCCTGCTGTCGCAATTTGCGAATCATCCATGCTCCATTTCACAGCAAAAACATTTGCATCTAATTCAACTATTGTTCGTTCATGCTCTATTACACGCTCTTGATCCATTTATATAGCTGTTTTGAAACAAGAAAAATTAGGAAGCTTGAATTTTTTATAAAAATCAGTCTGAGTATAATTTTTATCTTGCAATTTAGTAGGATCTAAAGACAATTGATGCTAATTCATTACTATTGGTAGTTAATGTGCTGAATTGATAATTAAGTTTAATTGAAAAAGAGCAACTGATATATTAAGATTCTATTTTAACCTAGTTTATCTATTTCTCAAAAACTCCACAAATGTTTCTGCATCCAATTTCTCTGCATGCTCTTTTAAGTCCTTAATTATTGAGCCCCATTTATCAAGATCTTCCATATTGTACTCACTTGCCATATGTTCTCTGCATGCCTTTTCATAAATTTGATTCATCAAGTCATTGCAAATATCCACTGTATTCATTTCAATGTTATTGAATTTTTGCACAAGTTCTTCATCTTCTTCATCAATCTCTAGCTCATCAGGGTTGTTTTTTACCTGCTGGAAATATTTTCTGTGCATTTTTTCAACCTCGTCTAGATTTAATTTGAATTTTTTCTCATATTTTAATAAGACGACATTCTGGTCAAATTTGTCCTTGGCATGTGTAATATCTAACTCAGGGAATTTTTCTTTGACATTTTTAACATGCTCCTCCACGTCGTCACCTTCATAAATATATCTTTTTGTATAGGCAACGTCACTTTTCGTAACGATTTCTGCCAAAAACCCTTCAATTTCCATATAATTTTGTGCTATTTGCACTCTTATGTCCTTTGTGTTTGTATCTGAAACTACGTTTGTTTTAATCCATGCTTGGAATTTTTCTTCTTCATCAGAATCGGTGTGGATACTTAGTTGTTTGCATGTTTCTTGGTTAAATAATTTATTTTCTTCTTCTCCAAACAAGTTGCGAGGTTCAGGGGTTTTTTCAGAAGGAGCATTCTCACTGGTCAAGCTTCTTAAAAAGGTCATCATTTCTTCTTTAACTGCAGATCTACTAGCTGTGTCTGATGACATTTTAGGAGCAGGCATATCTGAGTAGTTAAATGGTCTCTTATAGACATATCGGACTTCTGGATAATCGCTAAATCTTGCTTTCGTGAGGAGCTCAGGAGATAATTTCAGTTCACTTGGTATTGCTTCGTGGAAGAATTGTTCGATATCCATTATCCTAGTTCCGAATTCTTCTTTCTCAGATAAATTTGCCCAGACAGACTTTGGAGGAATTTTTCTTGGGCCAAAAAAGTCAGGGCTTATCCTCATCATATTAATTTCATCAGTGGTTTTTGGCAAGCTGCTATTATTAATAAGGTATTTATCCATAAGCCTTTTAGTGTAAGGATGGTTTGGATCATTAAGCCTTCCTCTGCTTTGATCTTCAAAATATTCTGTCTCTTCAGGCAATTTAAGAATTTCGTCATCAGAAGATGCAAGATCAGTTACAGGGCTGCTAAATTTAGTTTTTTCTTCTCTTTCGTTTGCACCATATGGGTAAATATGATCAATAGCTTCTCTTATTTCATTTGAATCTTCATAGCTGTCTACAATTTTTTGTAAAACTGGATCTCTTTCTTCGTCACTCCCATAATAGTGGGTTTGTTGAGCAATTTTTTTATAAAAAATGTCTTTGAATGCTGTTTCATGGTGCTTTTGAGAAATTAAGGTTCTTTGCATATCTTTTCTCTCTGTATCTTTCTGTTTAGTGAATTCTTGGAAAAATGCTTCTCCTACGAGTTTATCACAGTAAAAATATCCAGGAACTCCTCTATCAAAAGCTACTTCTAGATTGCGACCTTCTGGTCTGGCCACAGCTCCAAAATAAATGGCTCTTTCTGCTTGTTTTCTTGTGGCATATGTGATATGCACATACCCTCTAGTCATAAACCAATAGTCAATAAATTTTTTAGAGTCAAGTTTCATCATCATCAAAATGTCAAGCAATTCATTTCTTAGACTGGCTGAAGCCTTTTTCCCCAACAAATTATTGAATTTTTCCTCAATTTCTTTTTCCATATCTGATGCGTTTGTGTGTAGAGAGTCTTTGACAGCTCGAATATAGTCCCAAAGGTCATACATGTCTTCAAAAATTCCTTTGACTTCTTCACTTATATCTTGCTCTTCTAGTCTGTACTGAAGGTTGGAAATTTCATCTTTAATATAAACCCTAACATCATTTAAAGTGTGCCTTGAGGTAAACCCACTAAAATCGGTTTGCTTTTCTGTCCTTAAATGGAATTTTTTCAATGATTCTGGGATATTAATGCCACCATCGATCATCATTGGAGGAGTATTGTAGTCTCTAGGCAAGTGCATCCCCATGATGTCGCCTACTTGAGAGAACATCTTATATATTTCTTCTTCGTTCATAAGTGGACTTAAATGGTATGCAATCACTTTTCGAGGGTCAAATCCTCCTGCGATTTCAGGGCTAGCCGCCACAAATTCTTCAATTGTCTAATTGGGAATTACTTGAAGGTAGATTTTTCTTCCGAGGAAGGGCCTTTTGTTTAAGCTTAAAGCCTGCTCCAAGCGAACTGGGTCATCGAATTTTACGACTGCATATGCAGGCTCACCTTTGATATTAGGAAAGAGGGAAACATCATTTGAATTGAAAAGGGCCGAAAGATGGGTAGATAATGATTGCTGAGAGTAGCCTCTGGGGAGATGCCTTATAACGACACCCATTTTGTCTGCTTTTGGTGGAGGTATAGCTTCTTCAATGTCAGATGCCGAAGAATAGTCTCTGAAAAACCTGCGGCCCAAACATCTTGCATAGCGAAGCATTTTTATTCTAGGATTATTAAAAAGTTAGGATTTGCCTTATACATTAAAAGCGAGACATTGAAAAAGATGATTAATATTTTCTCCCGACTTAGAGCTCACCTCCATAAAAAAAGCATTATACTGCTTCGCACGAATAGAGCCTTCTTCTCAAAATACTCTTTCTTGTGCTCCAGGATCACTTTTATTTCCAACAATAAACAATTTATACTGCATATTTCTATCAATTTGTTTTTCGATCCAAAATACAGTATTTTCAAAGCTCTGGCGATTTTGTATATCATAAACAACGACAATAATTTCTGAATTGCTCATATAATTTTTAATCTGATTAATAAATCTTGGAGATCCCGAAGAGTCTCAAATTTGCAAATGAATGATCTCTTCATTTCTTTCTATTCCTAAAGAATAAAAATCAAGCCCATATGTAGGGACATAAGGTTCAGAAAAAGTATGCTGCTGGTACCGATGTATAATGCTAGTTTTGCCAACTTGACAATCTCCTATAAATATGATCCGCTTAAGAGTAGGGTGCTCCATTTTATTCATTCATTAATTTAAATGTCAACAGTGACCAAATATTGGGATAAATATAGAGAAAGACATAAAGTGGAAAACCCTGAAAATCTTATCGACAAACAATCCTATATTTCGTTCCTAGAAGTTCAGCTGGAAAGGGTTTCACAAGCTGTATTATTGACTCAAAACTTCAGTGAAAGAATAGAAAATGTGCAGTCACAACTAAATTCTGCTGAAGAAAAAATTATTAACTTGACACGACTGGTGAAGCTTCAACAGAATTATGCAGAAACCCAAGAAGAAGAAATTAATTCAATGAAAGCTCGGCTTGAAGGAATAGATGGCGGTGGCGGATATTATGGATTGGAAGGACCCAAAAATAAAGATAGGAGCTATCATATTGAAGAAGAAATTTCTCAATTGGAAGAAAAACTAAAAATTGTTCTTCTGAAGACAGAAAATTCTGAAGATCAAAGAAATAAATCTTATGAAAAATTTATCAAAGATGTGAACTCTGCTTTAAAAGCAACAGAAGAAAAAGTTATGAGCTATCTTACGCATGCAATAAATAATACAGAAATTAGAAAAAGTAGCATCAAAAAGAATTTTGAAGGATTAACTGATGAAGGGGATAAAGGATTAGAAGAAGAATTAAATGAGTTTCAACTGAAATCAGAAAGAAATAAAGAAATTAGAGGGTTAATGAGTTTTGGAGCAGAAGGGGATATGCCGGAATTAAAGCAAATATGAGTCAAGCTTGAAGAGTTTGGAAACTTCAAAGATTACATTGAAAAAATAGTGATGGAAAAGGATGCTGAAATTAAAGAAGCCACTGAAATGGTTTGGGCTTCAGAAAGAACTTGCAATAGACTGGCTGAAGATTGTACAAGTAAAATTTCTGACTGTGAAAGAGCAGTGAAAGATTTAGAGCAATTTCTTGTGGCCACTGCAAAAGAAATTAAAAAAATAGAAATTGCTCAAGGAATTCGTCCTATTGATACTGATGAAATTGAGAAAAATATAACTGAAAAAGTAACTGAAACAGTCAATAAGATTGGCGATTTAGTTAAAAAATATTTTAATTCTCAGCAAGATCTAAAAAAAGAAGTCAAATCCTTAGCTTCTAAATTTTATGGAAAAAATTCAGTTCCTCCACTATCTCCTAAATTCAAGTCTTCAATAAGAAAAACTGAAAAGCCTGACAAACCACCGATTTCTCCTCTTACAAAAACACTTCAAGAGCTTGACACATCTCTTAACCAAAGTAGGCATAAAAGATCAGTTAGTTCAGATGCAGAAAAACGCAGCAAAGATGATGATTCTCATGAATTAAAACATAAATCAAGATCAAAGTCACCAAAACTAAAATTAAGTAAAAAAGTAAAATCCACAAGCAGTTTGACTCCAGACAGAAAAAGGTCAAAATCTTCATCAAAATCAAGGTCAAGATCGAGGTCAAGGTCAAATTCAAAGACAAGAACTAAATCAATATCTGAGCTTCAGCTTTCCCCTAAATCAACCAAAAAATCGCTTGCGATGGAATCAAGCATTAGGCAAAAAATTTTGGATATGAAAACAAAAGAAGAAGAGGAAGAGCAAAAGATCAGCCAAAAAACAGTAAAAAGACACAGCAAGCTGGATAAGAAAAAGAAGAAACTTGAAAAGCTTGAAAAAATTTATCAAAAATTATCTGCGAGGGATTTAAAATAATTTATATAAATTATTAAATTATATTTATTAATTAAAGAATTTAGCTATATTATTCACCTTGCTTAGTGCTTATTGAATTTTTAGTTTTCTTTCGTTCCGCGCGAATAGTTTTAGTGTCTTTTAGTGCAAATTTCATTAGAAGCATAACAGCGCAGCAGTTAACACCCAACATAAAAATAAACACATAAGTTCAACTGACGCCAGCTAGATATCCAATAAAAATCTGTCCACTGGCTGCTCCTAAAGCCCCAGTCCCATCAATAATTCCAGCAACAGTTGCTATCACATTTTCATTATTTCCCAGACTGCTGTCACTTCTCCCTAAATCTGTTGCTACAGCACCTGAAATCAAATTATCTGAAGAAGCAATAAGGGTGCCTAATAAGAAAGTTATAAAAAAGAAAATCCATCATATATCTGAATTCATAAGCTGAATTATTCCAAAAATTGGAAGACCTCCAATAAGCATTACGCACAGAGCTGGGGCTCTGAATCCCATCTTATCTGTCACCCAGCCAAATATAAAGCCTCCTACCAGTCCTCCTATATCATAAAGGTTTGCAATTGTTCCAATTAACGATTTATCGACATGTATTTGTTTATCCAAAAAGAATGGCAGCCACATGACCAATGACATATTAAGGAGTTTTACACAAGCATATGTAAATGCATAAATTGCTACCCTGGGCAGCATCCAAGCTTGTAGAAATGAAATTGATCTTTTGTCTTGGTTTGAAGGTCCTTGGTCTTTTATTTCATAAAACGCTTGAGATTCTTCTAATTGCCATTCTGGGTTAGGCTTTTCTTTTGCAAGAGTCAAAAATAGCACACCAATACTTATTAGGAATATCGTTGTTGTTATTGTTACAACTTCCCACGAAGCATTGATTACTGATAAGATAATAGACGCAATCTGGGCTCCCAGAATATTTCCAACTTGGGAGTTAGAGCTCCATAAGCCCAAAATTTTACCTGTGTGTTTTTGAGAATACCAACGACCCATAAGTGATACTGTGCCTGGCCATACAGTAGATAATGTAAGACCAATTGCCCCAAATAATATTACAAAAAGCCAAGGGTTGTCATAATTCGAAAATCCAAGAATAGCAATAATAACATAGCAGAAACTACCTAAAGCCATCCCCATAGGAACCACAAAGCGTATAGGGAATTTATCTCCAAGAATTCCGCTAATGTAATTGCCAGTAGCATAGCAGAATAAATAAGTTGAGTCCATGGCTCCTAGTCAGGTCGTTGAAAAGCCCAAGTCGTCGTTGACATCTGATTTCACCATAAATCATCCTTCAAGCCCAGCATGTCTGGCAACTATGCATAGATATGATACAACAAAAATAACAATTTGCCACTTCTGATATACACTCAGTTTCATTTCTCTACTGATAATTGTCAACAAGAAAATATGAACAGAATAATGGATTTAATTTGAATGGCCGATCCACTTGCTTCTTGCCGTATGAGAAGCAACTCATAAGATTCAATCACTTGTAATTTAGATTTAATGCCATTATTTCATTTTTATAATTGTTAAAACATTAAAGAGTTAACTAAGCGTTTATATAAGGTTCTTCAAAGCTCATTGCCAATTTATTAATTTATAACTTATAATGAAATCAAGCAAAACGAATTACTCACAAAAACAAATACAGAAGCATTCAGCTGAAGATCTTAAGCCTAGTCAAAGCTGGGTCATGAGCAGATTAGATTGATTTCTATATGTTGAAGAGATATTCAACTCTGCCAAATCCAATCCGAAATCGTTAAAGGTAAATGCTTTTCAAGCAGTGAAATCCCTTGAAAAGATTTCATCAAAGCTCCCATTGATTTCTCCATCCAAATACCGCGCGACCAAGCAGCTGATGGCATACTCCTATAATGAAGTAGTAAAAAAGATATTGGAATTTAACCAAGAATTCGACTGCGATGAACTCCTTGATGCATTGATTGACATAAAAGAAAGCTATCCACACAAAGATGAAAATACTAGTACCTTAAATATCAGCGGCTTGCAAGATGCTGGGAAATTTGATGTAACTAGACTGTTAATCTCTCAAAATGACACAGCTACAAGATATGTAAAACCTTCATCATCTAATTCTTTATCAATTACAAATATATCCCAAGGATTCGCTATGCCTCAACTTCCAGCGCAAATTCTCTATTTAAATTTATCATCAAATAATATTTCAGAAATAAAGTGAAATATCCCACAATCTTTGATTTTGCTTAATTTGAGCAACAATTTATTGACAGAATTTTCTAATTCAGTGCCGCTTTTTAATTTGCAGTATTTAAATTTTAATGAAAATCAGCTCAGCTATATTGAAGGTTTTGTTGGGTTTAAAGCACTATTGGAAATTTATATTAAAAAAAATTCAATCGCAAACATTGGTGGTTTATGCAAAATTAGCAATTTAAAAATCATTGATGCTGCAGATAATTTAATAGAAAAATATGAAGATGTTGCGCCTTTGGCGCTTAGTATGAAATTGCAAACGTTAAATTTAAAAGGGAATAATATTACTGAGGCATCAAACTACCAAGAATTTATTCCTCAATTATTACCGAAACTCAGGTATATTGACCCTCCTGACATTTTTTCCTTGTCTCAATGCCAATTACCCGACTTTTTATTTCCAACTACCTATAATATTGGTTTCCATCATAAAAAACATCAAAGTTTGCCATCAACTCCAATTCATATATGTCCTATAAATATTCATGAAACCCCAGTTCCTTCTAAACCTCCCCAAAAATATTTTAGTGAGCTCTCAGAGACCCATAAAATTGACTTAAGCCAAATAAGCTGCTCAGCAATTTTGAATTCGTCAAAAATTTCGACCCCAAAAACTTATACAAGGCCAGGCTCACCTGTATCAACTGATAAGAAGAAAATATCAAGAAGCAATAATGCGTCGCCTAGGCCAGGAAAAGTAGGTGCTAATAAGCAGTTCAGAACCCCAGGAAAATCTAATAAATTACTTAGATCTAGCTTAGTGACTACAGCAAGGATAAACGAAGCTGATGAATCTTACCTGAATTTTTCAAATGCAAGCAAAGTAAGTGTAATCAATAGTGAAACAATTACCAACTCTATGAAAATAGGGTACGGAAACCCAGTCGCCGCCATGATGATTAAGCCTGCCACAAATGCTAGGAATAGAGTAAAATCAATGGGATAAACTGTTTAATTAATGTAAATTTTATATAAAAATAATTATATATAATGAAAAAAATAAAAATTAAATAATTTAAAGTCGTTTTAAACCTATGTAATCTGCTATTTTATGTGTACTCAAAAAGTAAGAAACATGCTCATAAGTGTATAGAGTAACAAAAGTGGATGGCATGACTCTCAGCAAGTTGACTGAAAATCCTGAATAAAATCCTTTTATTCCTTCATTCTTTCATGTATATTTCATAAGGCTCCATAAGCCTGTGAACATCTGATCAGTGTCTTTTTGGCTCATGAAAAGCCTTGCCCTTAAAACTTCATGAGGATAAGAGCATAAACTTGCCATGAACTTCGGGAAAATTGTGCACAAAATCATTTCTAAGATATGAGGAGGCTCATGCTCTCTTTCTATTAGCTTTTTTGTGAATTCATATAGAGGAAACTGAACCACTACATGAATGGTTCCAAGCATGGATGCTTTACACCCATTAAATAATGCCAAAAAACCTTCTTCTTTTATGATAAGTCTAAGAGAATCTGCTACACTTGTGTATTTGTTATTACCACTCTGTACTTGCATGCGAGCTCTTATCAATCATAAAGGATTGGTAATGATGCTTCCTGTTAATCCAGCTATAGATGCTCCTGCAATATTTCCTAGGGTATCACTATGAAAAAGATCGCCAAAATAAATTCGGATTCTGTTATAAAGCATGAAATAAATACTTCATGATGAGGGATAAGCAATTAATGATGCATTTAAACCTTGATACAAACTTTTCAGGCCTTCTTCTCTGTACGTTTTACTTAAGGCTGATATAATTCCATTGTATTTCTTTTCATAAATATTTTGGGTTTGAAGTCGAGTACGGGCAGTATCTAAAGGAGCGCAGACAATGACATTAGCGACTCCTGCACAGACACCTGATGCAAAATCTACTAAAGCACTAGTTTTTGACTCCATTTATGTATATTAAATTTCCTAAGCTATGACCAAGTGGTCAATCAATTTACATGTGAATCTCAAATTGATCTGATTAGAAAATGGTTGAAAATTTATTTTATTTTTATGTAAAGATTTCTGATTATGGTCTGATCTTAAAATCTATGATAGAAATTTATTTTTATTTAGAGGAAGCTGAGGCCTTTCAAAGGGAAAAATTATTGTGGGTGATTTAATCATATTAATTCTTAAGGAATCTAACTAACCTAATAAATAATTTTTATTAGATAGTTTTTAAAAATACAATATATTCTGACATTATCATTTTTTATTTGTTAAATACCCATTAAATTTATAATTAAACAACGCCCTGATCAATTTTTCTTGATTCATGCCATTTTATTACTAGAACTCCTAATTTTTTTCAATAATTTCGGTATTCAATATCAATTCTAGTTTCCAACTGAACAGAAAGGCTTCTTCGTATATATGCTGCAACTGGATTCCTCGATCATATGTGATATTTTTTGTTTATTTCTCTATCATAATTTCTAGTTCTCGCCCTAGATATTCTTATATTTCGTAGAGGAGGCAGTGATGATTTGCTTCTCTCTATTGGGGTATCAGAAAATAATATATTTCATTTATAATCGAAATTCAGTTCCTGATATTTAAATCCAATAACTTTAAAATGCTCAGCCTTAGCTTTGTAAACAATCATAGGAGGCCAAGTTTCTCCATACAGTCTAAACATTACTTCTACACTATTTTTTCTGTTTTTGATAAGTGCTGCAAGCTGAGGGCTTATTTTTTGAAAAGCGTTTGAATCCATACCTCTGCATAAGGCAAAGATAATCCGTTTAAATTTTTTATAAATTATTTTGAACATAAATTTTTGCATTGTGTTAGTTACCTAAATAAAAGTTACACTATGAGGTAAACATGAGGGTGATGCATTTTGATAGCATATTTTTCTTGAGCTTCTATATGAGGGTTTAAATGGGCGTTTAGGTGGAGATGGCAGCATTGAAGTGAGATAAGAAATAAATTAATATGAATTTGCACTAGCTTTCTTCTGAGTTATAACTCTTTGCGAACATCTCAATTGATTCAAAAATAGATTATTTTCGATACTGCAAATTATTTATGAAGATATTAATTAAATTTTATTAAATATTGAGATAAATAATTATTCAAAAGAGCAATAAAATCGACTTATTTATTTGCATTAATTCATTAAATAAATATTTTTCTTCGATTTACAGTTAGTTATTTTTGCTTTAACACAAACGAAATAAAGGCATCATTATTCTGATTATTAAACCAAAATTTCTTCGAAATATAAATGTCTTTTGTTGATATTGATGAACTCGAAACATTGCAGCAGACAATTCCAGATGAAATTGAAAATTTAGTTAATACGTTAGCAATTGATTTTAGAGAAGCGGCTGAAACTACAATGAATCTAATGTCTCTATATGCATCGCATTTATGCAATATTACTACAAAATCAGACAGCACAGTTGATATGACAAAAGACTTTATTTTAAAATGTGAAACATTAGAAGAGAACCTACAAAATGTTGATAAGCTTGCAAAACAAATCAATTTCATGAGAAGATATTGCGAAGAACTTGAAAAGAAAATAAACAAGGCTTTTTAAAAAGATGTTTATAGAGTAATTTACATAGTTTATCACTTATTTAAGACTGTACTCTCTCAAATTTACTACAATACAAGTAATGTTGTCCTTTGATCCTTTCATTATTGCTTCTTGGACCAACAACTCAGCCATTTCAAAAGGCTGCAAATCTTGTCTACTCCTAAAAATTTTCCCTATTTCTTCTTTGTTTAGGGTGTCAAAAAGTCCGTCTGTCGCTATAACTAAAGCCAGATCATTTTTAGAAATCTGCCTTTCAGTTACATATGGCTCTGAAATCACATAATCTTTAAGCTTGGAGTGTCCTAGACTGCGGGAAAGTGCTAACTGTCCGTGCACTCTTAACACTTTTCCAACAGGAAAGACATATCCACCTGCTTCTTCGATTCGGATTTGTTCACTTTGATCTGATGCTAAATGGTCATGAGTGAGAAGTTCGGTTTCTTCATCACCGATTAGTAAAATTTTTGAATCTCCCACGTTAGCGATTCGCAGAGTATTGTCTTCTATGATTGCTACTGCTGCTGTAGAGCCTCCATCTTGGCTTGAATTAAGGGAACAGTAAGCTTTGTCTGTGGTTTCAAACGCTTTTCTTAAGCCTTCATTGTCATTTTTTTCAAGATTTTCTAGGAGTCGTTTTGAAGCAAATTTTGATGCTGTGTTGCCTGAATGGCCATCAAAAACTCCAAAGGCACTGCAATGTGGCTTGTTTTGGAAGTTTTCGATGATTCGGTAAGCATCCTCCATATGAGGTCGTAAGCCTTTCTTCATACAGACGCCATGGCTACTGCCTGGGACTGTGGTGTCTTCCCACGTATCGTAGGAAAATTTCATTTTCTTTCGTCGGTATTCAGTATCTATATCTGGGATATCGATGTCCAGATTTAACTTTCTCCAGCTAGGTGTAACTCTTAATGTTGAAACTGCCATTTTAATTATATAAATTAATTTCCAAAAAATTCAATTTGTTTATGTTCCGTTATGTATATAAAGATCTAAATAAATAGTGAATAACTTGTCTATGGATATACGCTTTTAAAAGCCACATAATAAGCAATCTATTTACGAAGCCGATGGTTAGCATATTTTCAATAACTTTAACAGTTTTGCTTATGGTTGGACTGCAAGTTCGATAGATTTGTCATTCATTTCTTTTTTATTATACATGAGTTAATTTCAGTATTTAAAAATGATAGCCGGAAATGTTTATACTTTTGGGACTGGAAAAAGCGGCGAGCTTGGGTCGAGAAGCAATAAAGAGATAATTCCATTCAGAATAAGAGAACTTTCTAGTATCATGCAAGTTGGAAATGGAGGCAGCTATGCACTTTGTTTACAGAGCAATGGAAATGTATATTTTTTTGGAAAAGGAAAAAATGCAAGAGGTGGCTTGAATATCGATTCCCCTGTGCCAAGACATCTAAGTTATTTACCTAAGATTGTTATGATTGCTTGCGGATATTGGCACTCATTAGCATTGACTGAAAACGGCTTGATAATGGCTTCAGGCTATAATTCGCATGGTCAGCTCGGATTAGGCAGCACTCAAGAAGAGTCAAAATTCACCCCAACTAACACACAAGCAAAGATAATAAAGGCAGGAGGGCATGCATCATTTGCCATAACTCAAGACAACACATTAATCTCCTGTGGAATCCGAGAATTAAATGCAAATAACCAAGATCGTCTTACTTTTGCACCAGTGATGCAAAACGTAGAATATATTGATATTGGAATGGTTCATGCAGGGTGTATAAGCCAAGGCCAACTTTATATGTGGGGAAATAATACCTGAGGCCAATTAGGGAACGGTAATACGGTTTCAAGTTCAAGTCCAATTGCTGTGGCATCATTAGCTCATATACAAATAAGACAGGTTTCCTGCTCCAAAGGAGAAAAGTATGGGCATACAGGATGTGTAGATAATGATAGGAATGTTTATATGTGAGGAAGCGGATATAAAGGAAAATTAGGGCTAGATGCTCATTGAAGCCATGAAGATCCGGCAGACCGGTATATCCCAGAGATAATTCAAAATTTCAAAGCTGACTATGTGGAGTGTGGAGGAATCCACTCATTAGCAATAGGTGATGGAAGGCTCTTCACTTGGGGTTGTGGAAGTGATGGAAGACTTGGACACCCAGAAGTTCAGGGACATAGATATCTTTATAAAGAGCCTCTTCCAAGAGCAATTGATAATCTGAATGGAGTAGTTCAGATTTCGAGCTCATATTATAGCAATATAGTATTAACGAATTAAATATAAAAATGCAATTCAGCTGTTTTCGCTTGCTTTCAAATTTTTATTATCCTTAGCATAATCTTTCTATATCACATACGAGTTTAATAATATTGATAACAGTAAATAGACAGATAACTTGAAAATTTTGATTAGAAATGAAGAAAAAGGTCAAACAAGAAATTTTGCAATGCAACTTATTTAGCGATATATCAGCTTTACTGCATGAACAGTTTGTGGAATTCAATGAAATAATTAACTATTTTGCTCAAGAAATAACCTCATTGCTGAATCTTGCTGAAATAAATAGAGCATTCAAACAAACTCATGAAGAATTAATTGAAAAAGCGAAATCTTCTCTTGCTTCAGCCTATGGTTTAGAAACTGAATTTTCAAAAGCATTTCTCCATGCGGACTCCATTGCAAAAGACATGGACTCTTATATCTTCAAAGCTATTAAAAATATTCGCTTATCCCTAGACGATACCAAATACATTAGAATGAGCACTAGTGAATATTTAAATTCAGAAACCAGAGAATTTACTCAAGAAGTCACCCAAATTATTCATAGCTCTAGATGAAGAAAAAGAATTCTAATATGAAAAGAAGACGATCACGCTGCTAGTGTCCAAATATATAAAAGGCCACAGACTACAGTTGAAGTCCGCTTTTCTAACTCAATTGCATCAAATTTTTCAGCTCCTGTGCCTGAATTGCAACAAAGATGCACGGGGACAAGAATGAAAGGAGTTCCAAGCTGTCGTGACAAGTTCGAGCATATTGAAAATTTATTCAATTACAACTCGCAAATTCTGTGCAATATAAACCATTTGCACAAGACATCTTTATATATTGGCTTGTATTTGGAGAAGCTGGAAAAATGTTTTAAAGACCTGATGAAGCAGGGCGATTTGAAATTTAAAAAATATTATTATAAATCTATATTCTCAGACAAAGACAAGCTGGAAATTTGAGACATTGAGCATGAATCAAACTTCATAGATAGACTTATTCAAATTAGAAAACTTATAAAGGTTGAATATCTCAAGCTAGAAAGCCATATAAAGTACATTCCTCTACAGTTAAAATCATCTAGAGACACTTGTATCCCTTTAAAGTATGAAGAGTTCTCTTCAGAAAAAGATTCATCAATCTTGCAAAAATGCAATAATTTATTGCAATTTATCAATAATATCGTTCAGGCTATTGATTCTTGTACAGATCACAACTATAAGCCTCCATCAGAAAAGCAAGAAGAGCATCTTTGAAAATTTATTGAACTATTTAAGCCTATAGTTGAAATTGGGTTGAATGAGCTTAGAGAAGCTACCAAGGCAAACTATGACTCTGAGGTTTTATTTAAAAAAAGAATGCAAAGTATCCCAGTCTATAGAAGTTTGCATATGAAATCTCAACTTCTAAAAAGGCTCCAGCTTCATTCAATTGCATCTAATCTTGTAGACTCAAGAAAGCAGCTTATTGATGCAATGAAAATGACTATTGAAGAAACAGGTTTGGATATGCCACATTGGGAGAAAAGTATCAGAGTTTTATCAATTTCAGCTTTAAACATAAAGGCAATCGAGTCCAAGGTAACTCATTCTTATACTCTTAACCATATCGGCTATCACTCATATAATTCATCATGAGACTTAAAGAATGAAAAGGGGGATCATCCAAACCAAGAAAATTATGTTGCAGAAATTTCTGATAGCTCAGAGAGTGAAAACAATAGCAGCTTTATAGTGGATATGAGTGAAAGTTCATTAGAATGTAGTATTCATTCAAATGGAGAATTTATAGACCAAAATGCAACTTCAGCTGTAAAGTCAAATAAGGGTCTATATAAAGCATTAAAAAATTATCCGTCCGAAGAGAAAATTAAAGATAATAAAGCATTTTATTATATAAACAAATTGAATAAAGAAACCAAGGAAATTCACTCTAAAGGGAAAAATAGCTGAAAAAAAGAAATTATAAAATTAAGAGAAAAAGAGGACTCTAAGGTTAGGCTTGATATGATAAAAGATATTTATAACAGCAGAACAGAAAGAGAGAGAAAGTTAGATCAATATTTACCTCAAGTCCCTCAGTCTAATAATTTTAGTTTATCAAAAATTCAGTCTGAATCGCTTTTAGATGACTATTCTGAGAAGCTTGAAAAAGTAAAACAAAGAAGACAAGGCCTTAATGCAAAAATGCTCTTATCATCTTTAGATATGGATAGGCTATCAATTGTAAAAGCTCAAAATCATCGATCCGAACTTGAATTATATAAAAAAATCCAGGATGAGAGTAGAGCAAAGTCATCAAATTCGATAAGAAAAGGAACAAAAGAAATCGAAAGCGTATCAAAATTGCTTAACAATTTAGAAGTATCTGATAAAATTAAAATCAATCGTGCAGTCACTTCAATGAAAAAATTTACAGGAGGTAACTTGAGAAAAAGAGTAAGAAGTGTTCAAAGAGATAGAAGTGTATCGCCTTTATCAAAAATAAATAAAATACGGCAAGAATTTGATTTATACAATAAAAGATCGGCAAGGGTCAATAAAACGCTAGCATCGAGCACTTTATACAAAGATGGTGATACCTTTTTGGTAAGTTTAAGATAATGTATGTTTTATTAATGTTAAAACCCTTTTTAAAAACAATATAGATTTTTATTATAGTTTATTTTTAAAAGAATGTATAGAAATATGATTATATCACACTATTTTTTAAATCACAGATTAGGCTCGAAACATTAATTTCATTATTAGCTGGATGATAAATTGGATCGTTCTTCTGATAATTCAGCTTCACTAGAAGGCTCAATTGAAGGCACTGCTAAACCTCTGTTTACTTCGACAGCCTCATTAAGTCGCTTTTGAAAATTAGAAATAGCTGAAGGTATTGTAGGAAATTCCATGTTTTGCAAATCGTCCACTAGCACTTCTAATGTATTGTTCTCTTTCATTCCTTCTAGCAAATTTCCCATTAAAAAATCAATTTTATAAGACTGATATCATATGATATTATAAAATTATCTATGCTATATAAAATTCTTTTCAATTACGATTTACCACCATTTGGCTGCCGACGAGGAGACTTATCAGTATTTCCATATACTAATTTTGTGAGTTTTGATATTTTTCTGCTTAATTTTTCTTTTATTTTCATCTCAGTATTTAGAGTTCTTTCCAATTTCCTTGCTTCTTGAGAAAATCTCCCTCCTTCTTCTTTATACGTTTCAAGAGATATTAATGTATCTTTAATTTCTTTTTCTTTATCCATTACTTCTTTTGACGTTGCCATCAGCTTTTCTTTTAATTTCAAAATTTCTTGACTCCTTATTTTTTCTTTTTTTTTGTGGTTATTTTTTGTTTCATTCAAATCAGTTATTAATTTTAGTATTTCCGCTTGAGTACCGTCAATTTCTCTCTTACAATCTTCATGCTCTTTTTCTTTTTGTTTGTTTAAATTTTGCAACTCTATATTATAATAATCTTTCATATTAAAAATACTTGCTCTTAAGTTAGGGATTTCTTCCTGAGCTAGAGCTCGATTTCTTTCTTTTAGGCATTCCAGCTCTTTTTTTATCTCTTTATTTTCAGACTCCATATGTAGGCACACATGCCTTAGTTCTTTTAGCTGTTTTTCTAATTGAGTTTTCTCGTTGCTGATTTCTGTTCTTATCTTATCCAAATTCTTATTTTTTTCGTCAATTTGCGTATTGATTAAAGAAAATTGTTTTTTGTGTGCCTCTCCAAACGTTTGGATTTTGATTTCATAAGAGAGTTTTAAATCATTAATTTCTTTACTGCAAGCAGATTTTTTATTCTCAATATGATCTTTTAGCCTTTCAATTTCTCTTTGTAAAGAATCTAGTTGAGCAAAATAATCGAATTTATCATTTTCTTTATTATATCGAAATACTTTTTTCTTGCTATTATTCTGACTATTTTTTAAATTTTTGCATGATATTGATTGAGATGAATCAATTGAAGTTTGATTTCTCTGAAATTCAGGATTGAGAGTATATAGGCTTGGAATATTATGATATATTTGCTGAGGTCCGTCAAGATTCGTCATATTTGAATTGAATTTCGAAATTATTCATCTCTAGTCAAAAGCTAAACCTTATGCGTTTAAAGATAAATACTGAGTTCTATATTGCTCGAAAACTCATTTAATTTCTCCATAATTTAGATGAGGACTTTAGCTTGTTTTAGCTATAAATTTTATTATATTTCATATAAATTTAAATTTATTCGTTTAGAGATTTTAGCTATGCTTCTTTCTCTTATTTTTTATGAGTTCGTCAATAAAGTGCAAGAGATCTTCTCTTTGCCCAAGCTCATCCTCTAAATTTTTAATGTCTCCTTCTACTGCTTGAAGTCTTTGTCGTAATTTACCAACATCCAAACCTTGAAGCTTTTTTCTTGCTTCATCTTCAAACTGGTTGCTTCTTTTTTGTACTTCCATCTATTTTATTTTATAATTAGAAGTCATAATTTTTAAATAACTATTTCACCCAATTGGAA
This sequence comes from Blepharisma japonicum, assembly GCA_949751835.1. NCBI lineage: Eukaryota > Ciliophora > Heterotrichea > Heterotrichida > Blepharismidae > Blepharisma > Blepharisma japonicum. The sequence continues at coordinate 229,149 of CATKHK010000059.1, read as the reverse complement.
TCCTAAACAAAGTTTTAATGAGATATTATGTAAAAGCTAATAATCTTAAAAAAATTGCATAGTAGTCAACACATAGAGATAGTAGAAAAAAAATAAACAAGCAATTTATTAATTGCTTCTTGATCTAATTTTCATATTATAATTACTTTTTTTATTTGAACTCAATGAAATAACTCTTGTGCTTTCTTTTAATAGACTTTGCTTTAATTTCCTTATTGAATTCATATGAAAACATAGATGGATACCTTTCTTCCAATTTTCTCTGGTAATATCGCGAACATTAATAGAGCCTACCAATCCTCAACTTTCCATTTTATTTGTTATCAAAACATCAGGGCTATATATATCATATCTAACAATAGTAGTTCCAATGATCCCAGCTATGACTTCAACAGTATGCAGCCCAATTCTCATTTTTAATTTGCTATTATTTTCTCTATTAACCTCTTCTATAATTTCTATCATGGCTTTACCATATTGATCATATTCAAGCATTCCTGTGCTGAGTCTCTTGATTCATTCCCATTATACCCCATAACTACATAGCAATCTCCAATAGTATGAACTTTATAAACATTATGATTTGCACACATTTTATCAAATCTGGTAAACGCTCAGAAAGCATTCCCTACTACGTCTTTGGGAGTTTTATTAGAACTTCAAACTGTAAAGCCAGCAATATCAGCAAAATGTGAATTTATCCTAAACAACCTATCTGTAATAGCTTTTCCTTGTTTCATATTTTCTGTTACATGAGGCATCATTTGTGTGAGTAGCTTATCAGTCTTTTCTATTTCTTTCTCAGCCAATATCTGCTTGTTAAAATAAGTCCTCAAATTTTTTTCTCTTCCAAACGCAGCTGAGGTATTTATAATAGAAAATCCTAAGACAAGAAGTGCTTTTGCTATACTTAAAGATAGATTCGTGTTAAAAAACGCTAAAGTCACCCAAAAATGAAAATCCCTGAGGGAGAAAGCTTACTAAGGTGTATCCCCAGAACTAGCATTGTTTTCCATAAAAAGCAATGATATTATTGGAGAGCTCCCTGACAATTCAATCTCTCTCCAGTTTTCATTACTTATTTTGGCCATTTAAATCTCAATATTCAAAAGAAGGTAAATTTATAAATGTCAAGCTATTGGGACTTGCTAATTTGCTTCACATTTTAATGTGGCTAGAATTAACTTAAGAGCTAGAATATTAATTAAGGTGAAATTAAATTATTTATTTGATAATTACATTTGCCAAAGTATAAAGCTTATTCTTAGTTCTGCTATTGCTAATTACTATATATTAGTGAAATCCTTAGGATTACTATATTATTTTATATAATTATGTTTTTCTACATAAAATCATACCAATAAATGTTTGTATTATTTCTAATATTAAAATATAAATTTATTATAAGGTAACTTACTTAGTCAAAATTCTAGCATTTGAATTGCATTGATAAAGCTTTAATTTTCTCTTTCATATAGAGTCTTCATACAGCCGCAAATATGCAGGCTTGCTTCCAAGCTGCTTGGGTTTGCACTTTTCTTCAAAAATAGGAAATTCTGCTTCAAATTCGCCCAAATAATCAAATTTCTTTTTTGTATTACTTGCATCAGTAAAAGATTTTAAAGAACTCTCTGGATTTTCGTGGATCGGTGAAAGACCTTCAACCAAAGGCTTAGGACTCTGATTCCTGAGAGGCGAAAAAGAAGTTCATTTCGTTTTGCTAAATTGTTTACGTAAGCCTTTTTCAACTATCTTTCTTGGGTTTAAATTCCTCTCATTATAGAGCCTATCTACAATTTCCTTTGTTTTGGCTTTACTAATTGTTTTTGGCTTGCCCTTTGTAATTTCACTCATAAAAGATTGCTTTAATAGTCTCGGTGACACTTGATTCAACAAACTTTCATAGTCATATGTGTTCTTATCTGTAGCAATTATAGGCAAACTTGGTATTTTTAAGATTTTTGGAGCCAATTTTGATGTATTCTGCTTGGTTTCAATTTTCGAAAATTCAGGGTTTTTTCCTTCAAACTCTATTTCTTCATATTCATCAAATATGGACATTTATAAAATCAATTAAAAAATTTCAATATAAGTAAAGAAAATTGTTAATTTAAATATTTGCATGACGTTTTTGTACATGTTTCTTCAGCTTATACTTGTTATAAGCCATGTATCCGCAGAGTTTACAGTTGACTCTTTTTGCTGTTTCGTGCACTTGATCACAGTGAAATTTCAACGCATACTTGTGTGTAAAAAGCTTTCCACATACCTCGCATATGGAGTTTTTTGCATTAATTGTATGCTTTTTCCCTACATGCTGATTCAAGCCTTGACGACTTTCAAAAATTTTGTGACAAGTGGCGCATCTGTAAGGCGTTTTTAGGCCTTGCTCTCCATAGAGTTCACCTTTTGGTGAAGGCGTATTAGGGTCTAACCCTAATTCTGTATTAAGAATTGTAATCATTTCTCTTTCAATTGCAAATTCATTGATCATATGGTCTCTCAATATCATTAGACTATTGAAAGATTTGCCGCATAAATCACAGTAGCTTAATATCTTACCTCTTGATTGAAGGTTTGTTGCTTGAATTAGTAATTCGTCTCGAATAATGTTTGAAACTTTGACCTGCTCCATCTTTTAAATATAAGAGAGTCATTTTACAGATTTTTTATCACCATATCTATGGTGTTAGCAAAATTTTATTCTCTTTAACCATATACGTTTTTTTTTAAAGAAAAAGGCTTGTAAGATATAGTATCAGCTTTTTCAACTTCTGGATTGTTGATAAATGCGTAATTTTATATTCCCAAAGATGATAAGAGCTATTTACGGTGAACTTGGGCAGCAAAAAGGAGCTAATGGTAAAATTTCAGTCATAGGTGGATGTCTAGAGTACACAGGAGCTCCTTATTATGCAGCAGCTTCGTGTTTGAGGTCAGGCGCTGATCTTGCACATCTTTTCTGTACTTCTAATGCTGGGATTCCAATTAAATGCTATTCTCCGGAAATCATTGTCCACCCAGTTCTAAAAGCTGCCAACGAAAACCCTGAACTTTCCGACCAAAGTTTGTGGCCTAAAGCAGTAGAAAAAATATCTGAAGAAGTGTCTAGGTGGTATCCTTCAATGCATACATTGATTGTAGGCTGCGGATTAGGAAAAGACGTATTTTTAGCAGATCATCTAACACCAAGGCTTCTGACTCTTGGAAAAGAGCAAGGAAAAATCATTGTAGTTGATGCTGATGGGATCACAATTCTGTGCAAAAATATTGATATTTTAGCTGGACATCAATCTGCAGTGATAACACCAAACCCGAACGAGTTCAAGCGACTGTGGGATGCTTATATTAATGAGCCTTTGCCAAATCAAGAATACAGGTGCTTAGAAAGAGAAATTACAGAGCTTCCAGCCAATGATCCAATGGTCTCCAGCACCGTAAGGCTTGCAAGAAGACTAGGAAATATCATTTTCCAGAAAGGACAAATCGATATAATCACAAACGGAGAAAAAGTTGTATGCGTAAGCACTCCAGGAAGTCGAAAAAGATGTGGAGGTCAAGGTGATATTTTAGCTGGAATCATAGCTACTTTAAGCCACAATGCTGTTAGAAACTCTTTAGAAATGATCGATGGAGTTGTAGCAGCAAGCATGCTTATGAAGAGATGCGCTTATGTTGCTTTCTGCAAAAGAGGAAGATCATTAACAGCGCCAGATATTATAAAAGTGCTGCCAGAAGTTGTAGCTGAAGCACTATCTTTAGATCCTAGCTTATAATTTTAAAGAAAGAAATATATGTTTCTGAAACTATTAAAGTTCTGATTATCAATATAAGTTTTGTTTTTACTAATAAATATAACTCTTCTGCAATAAATTTAATGTTTTGGCAATTGAACTATTTCCTTCTAGGAGGAGTTAGCTTTACTATTTCTCGAGAAAGCTCCTTTATAATATTTTCGTAGAATACTTTTTCTTCTTTTAAAAATTCTTGAGGATCTTTAAGCTCAATTCTTAAATCTGGCTGGTTTTTCTCTGCTAGTTGAGCTCTCAATCGTAGATTTTCTTCATTCAAGCGCTTAATTTCTGATTCAAGCTCCAGTATCTTTGTAGGATAATCATTTTCAAATTGTGGAGATTCAATTACAGGATTAGGTGGGTCTGGAACAAAATTCAGTGATTTTTCTGCTCGAAATTTATAAAGCTAGATAAAAAATACTTCTCTTTTCCCTATTTCTAAATAATTCATTTATTAACAAATTTTATTATATCTCTTTAGCAAGTTTATTATTTTTTAGAGTTTATGATTTTGAGCCCAGCTAAAATTGTAAATACTTAAAGACATTATTAATCTATGCTAAATTATATTTCATTATAAAAATCAAAAATGAGGATTATGATAAAAGGAGGCATTTGGAAAAACATAGAAGATGAAATCCTCAAGGCTGCTGTCATGAAATACGGACTCAATCAATGATCTAGAATTTCATCTTTGCTTGTTCGTAAGTCAGCTAAACAGTGCAAAGCAAGATGATACGAATGACTAGATCCATCAATAAAAAAGACAGAATGGTCCAAAGAAGAAGAAGAAAAATTACTGCATCTTGCTAAGCTATTTCCTAATCAGTGGCGCACAATTGCGCCTATTATCGGTCGCACTCCAGCACAATGTTTAGAGCATTATGAGGAATTATTAGAAGAAGCAGCAGGCAATGAAGTTGACGAACAAAACGACCCAAGAAGGTTGAAGCCAGGGGAAATTGACCCTTCACCTGAAACAAGACCTCCAAGGCCAGATCCAGTAGACATGGACGAAGATGAAAAAGAAATGCTTCAGGAAGCTCGTGCTAGACTTTCCAATACTAGAGGCAAAAAAGCTAAGCGAAAAATGAGAGAAAAGCAGTTAGAAGAAGGAAGAAGACTTGCCACAGTCCAGAGAAAGAGAGAGCTAAGAGCCACTGGGATTGATATTGAACTGAAAAAAAGAATCAAGCCAAAGGTGAGAGAAATGAACTATATGGCAGAAATCCCTTTTGAACATTATGTGCCAAAAGGAATTTATGATCCAGATGAAGCTCCTCAGCCAACTCAAGATCAGCTGATGATTTCTGCACAGCAAATAGAAGGAAGCATGAGAGATGAACTTGAAGCTAAAAGAAAAATCGAAGACGAAAAAAGAATGAAAAGGCTAAAAGAGTTTGATTTGCCTATGGCAATTAAAAAAATAAACAAAGCAAATGAAGAATCATTACCTGTAAAGAGATCAAGGCTTGTTTTACCTGAGCCTCAGCTTACAGAAGAGCAAATAGAGCAATATATAAGGCATGGTGAAAATGATGAATATACCAATAATAACGCTACAGATGCATTGGTTGGAAATTATGATAAACACGCAAATTTGCTTGATCCAACCCAAATTATTACTCCACTAGATGAAAACAGTATCCAAATGGAGGCTTACAATGCTGCTTTAATGAACAGGACCACAACACCATTAATGGGAGGCTCAAACCCAGAGCTCTATCAGACAGATTTATCGTCTGCAAATTCCACTATGACTCCTAATTTAATAGCATCTCAGCTTTCTTCAGCTACAAATAACAGAGATGCTATGTCACTTAACACAAAAACAGCAAACTGGGAGACTTCCTCTGATTTTATAGCTCCAGCGCCATTAACCAAAGAAAAACTTGAAGAGTTCCTTGCGCTAAGTGAAAAAGAACTGCTATTAAAACAGCTTGCTAGTATTCCAGGCCCTGTAAATCTAATTGATTTTGACATGCCCGAGATAGAAGATGAAGAAGAAATTTCTAATGAAGATATGGAAGAAGATGAAGAAATGAGTGACTTAGAGCAAGAAGATGCCAAAGAAGCCTTAAAGAGTGAAACTGTGAAAAAGGATCTACCTAGACCATATGTTTTTAACCCGAAAAGATACATCGAAGAGGCTGGAGAAGATTTTATAACTGATGAGCTTTTATCGCTTGTTTTATATGATATGCATCAATACCCAATGAAAGGAGGCAAAATCCCTCCTGATTGTCCTGATAAAGAGCTTTTTAATGACGAACTGAGAGGAAAAGTAAAAAAATTGGTTGATGAAGAAATGCAAAACTGCATAGAATTTGGTCCAAAGGATATAGATAATGCTCATGAGAAATATCAATATTTGTATACTGAGAAAAAAGCTGTAATAAAAGAAAAAATTAATGAAGAAAGTGAAGCCGCTAATGCAAGAATTGAATTGAAGCAATATAAAACTCATTTAAGTAAAATCGAAAACAAATATGAAGATGATATAAAAAACTCCACAAAAGACCTGCAAAAAAAAGCTGTAAGACTAGAAAAAGCTATTGAAAAAGCATATGCCAAATATGACACTCTTCGGATAGAAAACACTGTATTTGAAGTTTTGCAAGCTAGAGAAGAAGATGCCTTAAAAAACAGGCTAAATAAGCTTAAAGAAATGGTTGAGCAAGAAAAAAATACTGAATCGTTTTTATTAAAAGAGATCGAAAATCTTGGAAGAGAAGAAGAAGCTTGGGCATGGGCGAACAACATTGTACCTTAAATAGAGCTAATTAAAGAATATGTTTAAAATTAACTAGGCGTAAAGGCTATAACATTTCCAAACAAGAAATGCTTCATCACAGGGAGCTTGTTTAAAACTTCAGCTTGGTACATCTTGATAAGTCCTGTTGAGACTTTTCCCCAATTAGGTACTCCACTTATATCATTCAGCATAGGTGAGTGCTCCCCAAAGTGTCCTGATGATTTGACTTTTTTGATGAAATCAATGCAATGGAAATACAAGTATTCATTTGCTTCTCTTTGGACTGCAAAATCATCATGAATTGAGTTTGGGGTGTATTGGTCATTTCCAATCAGTTCTGAAGCTCCAAACAAAAAAGGAAGGAAATGATAGTCATCTAATCCCCATACGCCATGTGACCCAGCAGGTTCCAATCTATAAGTAGTTTGAATTTTTCTCATAAGAGTTATATAACTCCAAAAAATATGATGTATTATTGCAGCTCTGTCAGTGTCTTCTAAGTACCCCAAACAAAACAGCACAAGTAAAAGCGAAACAAAATTAAGCTCATGCCCTGTGCCATAATCAATCCTGATTGGATCTCCAAATGACTGCGATAGATAAGTATTAATCTCCAAATCTGCTTGACTGTCAATTAGCTCTTGTCCGAATGGTTTTGTTAAAAGAAGAGTCCTAATCAATTCTCTTCCTGAGTCCACAATTCTTTGTTGAAGCGTAGTAAAAGCTTTATTTCCGTATCTTTGAGGGCTCTCCAGAGGCGGTGTTTCGTCTACCCATTTGCTAATAGCATCAGTTATAGCAATAATATTTGTACAATTAGGTGTGCACTGAGTTCGAGATCTTCCCTTACCTTGAACACCATCTTGTAGGCTCAAAATAAAACCAAGTAAGTTTCTCTTGCAGTCTGATGCTTGGAATTGGGCAAGGTGCTGATCTGTTGTGATAGTTTTTTGTGGGACTCCAAAAGTTGGCCTGGGATTGTCCATTTTCGCGTGAAATGTTATTAAATATAGCATAATGTCAAGGCCTGACATCATGGCTGGGATGCCTTACACAGCAGCTCAATGCGATAAATTGAGGCAAGATCTCCTTAGAGATATGATTAGCAACAATAATCCAAATAGAGAAATTCGAGATTGTGTAAGAAAAGAGCTGGTTTCAATAAAAAGACAAGGGAGTGGATACGGAATGCTACTAGTTGGATCAACAATAGCCTTTACATATATTAAGGCTCAGAATGCCAAGCCTCATTATGCCGGAATTCTTATTGGGATGAGTCTAGCTTACTTTTTAGGAGGTGTAATTGCGCTTGATGTTGGGAAACCTTATGTCCTGAATAATATTGGGATTATTAAAGAAAATCAAGACTTTGAAAAAAGAAGGCTAGAAATTGTCGAAAATTGCAAAAAATACTAATCACATATAAAAGTTAGTTATTAGATACTAAATTTATATTAAAATATTTTACCTCAATAATGTGTATGCAGACTAAATAAAATCGATATAAATATGATGATCCTATTATCTATTTATCTAAAACGCCATTATATTCCTCTTCTGTGTGCAGAACTGCCAATCGATACAAATGATACTTCAAATTATAATAACACTTATGCATCAGAGATAAATCTTATTATTCAATTTAATTATCTCATACAATTCATCAGTTTGACTCAATAATAAATGACTAAGGCCTGTTATAACAATACCTTTTCCCTATATATTAATAATTTAAACTAAAAGCCTTAATCGAATTTCTTTGCATAGGCTTATAAATACTTTTATGTTTTTGTAGAGGAAAGCTCTACATTCTATATTGACTTAAAATTTAGTTTTAAATCAAAATGCCTATTTCATCATAAGCTTTGGCTAATTTAATTAAATTTTCAAAAATTCTAATAAATAGCATTACAGCAGATGTGGCTATTATGTTTCATCTTCACCCTTACTTCAGCGAGTTCTCAATGCTCCACTTATAAATGCAATGAAGGCTACACTAAAGGCGAGTGTATTTCAGAATCTACAGGAGAAGACTCTTCAACTAGTTACGATCAAACCCTTTGCTACCCTGAATACGTATGCACACCATCTGGATCATCAACAAATTGCTCCCTTCGTCAACCATCTATAAATTATCCAGGAGAGTTTTGCAGCACTAACAGTCAATGTACAAGTGGCAGCTGCGACCAAGTAGCATTCATCTGCAAAGGTTTATCAGTAGGCCAGCAATGCGTAAATCCATATGATTGCGGGCCAGGTATGTATTGTGATAATGTCAAAAAGATTTGCACTAACCAAGTTAAGTCAGGAAGCGCTTGCTCCCACAATGATCAGTGTGCAAATGGTTTTATCTGTATTAATCAAGTCTGTTTGTCTCTTTTTTCGGTCGCTACTGGCGTTCAAGTAGATAATGACTTTGTGAATAAAGACACAGGCTTTTCTATGGCCTGTGCCACAGGCTATGCTGTATATAACGAAGATGACCAGATTTCTCTATGTACCAAAGCTCCTCACAGCGAAAATGCCCTTCCTATGAAATGCAAACCTGGGTCTAAATGCATCTCTTCAGATAGTAGGTATGATAAAAATTGTACTTGTGGCCTTAATCAAAATGGAGACAGCTTCTGCCCACTATTCGAAGGAGATAGCTACGTCCAAAGCATGATTACCTCTTGGAAAGCAATAGCAAGCCTTAATTCAGGTTGCAATAGCTACAGAAGGTGGGGATACCAATGCTTTGCTACTCAGAGCCCAGCAAACCAGGTGCAATGGTACACATGGGCTGCGAATTATAGTCTTTATTATAATGAATTATATCCTTTAATACAGGAAAACCAAGACTGCACAAAGCAGATAGAGACTTCTAGCTATTGGAATATTCTGTCGGCTCTTTCAGCATCTTCAGCATCTATGCAATGTCCGGTTTATTTCTGTGGAACTGATAAAACAAATTGGGATGCTCAGCAATGTATTTTCTACGAAAAGGCAGAGCTTAATTACATGGTAACTGAGATTCTTTCTTTAAATCCATGCTCAACTGGAACTGCATGCCCAACTTCACAAGCCAATCAAAATTCTACATGCACAGCTATTACTGTTCAGCTTTCCTACGCTGGTGATTACTGCAAGAAAAATGAAGACTGTGCATCAGGAACCTGCAAAAATAAGGTATGCTCAGGAGTGGCTCTAGCAGGTGCCTGTACAAATGTTCAAGACTGCAATCCAGGCCTTTACTGCAACATCACTTCTAAAGTGTGTGAATCTCAAAAAATTGAAGCCGCCAGCTGTGCTTCTGATTATGAATGTTTGAACAATATGACCTGTAACCTTGGAATCTGTATTCCTTATTACTCATTGCCAGTAGGGAGCGTTACCAATAACGTAAACTCAGCTGGGTTTTCAAGAGCTTGCAATTTCGGATTCGCTAACTTAACAACGACCACAGCTCCATTAAAAGGAATTTGTGCTAAGCCTCCGGTGTCACCAAGTGCAGATCCAATCCAATGTCAGCCTGGCGCTAAATGTCTTGATAAAACTGGGACTTATTCTAAAATCTGCTCCTGTGGTCTTAACGAATTTGGCACCGCCTATTGCCCATCATTTGAAGGCGACATATACTTAAAGAACTCAATTATTCATATGAAAACACTTATGACGAAAAATAAGATTTGTAACACTGAATCCAGGTTCGAAGAAAGATGCTTCTTGAGAGACCTGAATAATTTAGAAACCTATTATTTCTATGCGACTAACTTTACGATGTATTTGCAGCTTCCAGCTCTGCAAGCGAACACTGAATGCGTGAAGTCGATTTATACGGAGGACTTTTGGAGATGGATGAAAGAATCATATGACCATTCGTCAGGGATTATAGCTACCCTGGCTTCATTATTGGCAATCCAAATCTTTATTTAGGTAAGTAATTAGTAATATTCAAGTTAATAAAGTTTTATGCAAAAAGAAATAGTTAATAGCTAATTATACGAAATATTGATAAGAATTGTTAATTATGAGCTGCTTTGTATTTTGGTTTAAGAATCGATCTAACTGATGATATCGGCATTTGACGGCCTGCAATGCTGACTCTTTGCTTTTTCACAATACTTTTTAATGTTTCTGCCTGAGCTTGATCTAAATTTCTTATAAGTCCTTCAACTTTGGAAGGAGTTGCAGTTTGAATGTACTTAATAGTTTCTTTGAAATGATGATACTCATCAAATTGGCTCATAGGGGATAAAAATGTCTTCAAAATCATATTAGCTTCTTGCTCTTCTGATTTTTGCTTCTTTTTCTTTTTAACTCCCTCTAAAGCCATTTTGTTTTCTTCGATTGGCACTACCCCAGATAATATTTGGATTATCATTTTGAATATAATTTCATGCCCTATTGCCATTCCTTGAGGAAGGTCTTGGAGAACTAAGAGGTTGCAAAGTCCTTTCACAGCAACTTTTTTATCATATGGCTCTTTAAAGTGACTGATAGAGGCAAGGATTTGCTTTAAAGCATTGTCCAAGCATGTATCATTATTGGGGGTCATAGCGCTTGAAAGAATGGAGATGGAAAGTTGACAGTTGTAGTCAAAAGAAGCCAAAATTATTCCTAAAAGTCTAACTCGGAAATAGTCTTTTGTTATACGGCTGTTTAGGCGCTCCATTGCTGAACTCAAAATTGAAGGTAAAATGGTGTCTAAAACTTGTGGAAATGACTGCAAGAGTTGCTGATATATTAATGCTGCTTCCATGTTTTCTCTCTCTGAGGTTTTCTTTTTATATTTGGCAAATAGGCATTTTCTACACATTTCCGTCAATTTTCCGAGCAATTCAGGGTTCCCAATAAAAGCAGTAGCCCCAAATTCTAAGTAACAATTTATCGCTTCAAAAAGCTGAATAAAGGTGTTGTCAAATTTCTCTTGAACTAGAGTTAAACAGTTAAAGAGAACCCATCCAGCTTCGCTTACAGATTTAGTTTTCCTCATAAGAGATGTTTCAAATAAATAAATGTCTTCATCAAATTCTATATCATTAGGATTTTTCATATACTCAAACAGTGGGATCAGCTGTTTTTCAATCTCAAGGACTTGCTCAGGAGTCGTCTCTTTGACATCAGCAATAAATCTTATCATATTTCAGCATTTAATTATGATGATATTTGTTTTCTTTTTCTTTTTACTTTCCCCAGACTCAATCAAGCTTGGCAGTTCATTTTGGATTTTTTGGACCAAAAGAGGGATTAAGGTGCCTAAATGAGGTAACACAATTTCGATATTGCTGGAAAGGATTTCCTGGATGCACTCAAAAAAGGTTTTTGACCTTTGGTGAGGAATAAGCAGAATCATTGAGCTTATAATAGGCGAAAACAAAGGTTCAAGTCTTTCCATAGTCTCTTGGGTTTCTAATATATGGCAAAAAGCTTCTGAGCCTTGCATTGATACTATTTGATGGTTATTTGTAGGGTTGCAGTATCCGAGCAGAATTTCAACGAGCTTCATAAAAGTCTCATTGTCTTTTTCATATAGAAACCCTAAATAATACCGAATAATCATGCATAATCTTTGATGAATTATATTAGAATTTGTTTGTGTCAAAGGAGCCAGGTGTGCTTTTATCAATATTTCTACTGTTGTAAATAAATCTCTTCTTGAGGTCACATAATTAGATAAAGCACACAGCATTAATAAGCAAACCTCTATTCGCTGCTCGCCAGAAGACTGCATTATCTTGCTTTGCTGGAATTCATCTAAATATGTATAAGTCTCATGTTTTATCTGTGTTAGAGTCCAGCTTATTACTTGGCAAGCAAAACTCACTAAAAAGCTTAAAGCTCCATCAACTCTTTCTGCTAAAGCCTCTAAAAGAACCACCGCTGAGGTTTTAAAAGTGTCCGATTCTTGCTTTTCACAGATTTCTAAAGAAGCGTTGATGAACTCTTCAGGGTATAAGTCAATTGATTCGTAATCTTCTCTAAATGCTTTAATTAGAGGTAGACAAATTTCGACAATAATTCCTTTAAAATTTTGGATAAAAAACCATAAGAATTTGTTTTCATATGCAAGCTTGCTGAGAACGATCAAAGACTCAACAAAATACTCTTTTATATAATTGTCGTCTAATATGGCTTCATAGTCAGACCGTATTGCAACCGTATGCAAGGATAAGGTGAGTGGCTCTACGATTTGTTTTAAGAATTGGACTAAATAGGAATCAGGCTCTTCTATAAGAAACTCTTTTATTTTTGTATCTTCTGCAAACTGTAAAATGAGGTTAAGGCCTTGTAGAAGCTGGGATTTAGAATTGTTAAGCTTGATGTGTAAAGGCTTTTTATCTATGCTTATAAGGGTATTTCGGCCTAAAGAGTTATCAGCAGGCACAAAGCTTAAGATGTTGTAGTAGATTTGGAAAAGGAGGCTCATATCTTTTATTTCTTCTAATGCAGACCTGGATGTGATCTCAAAGTGCTCAATAGCAATTGTCAACCATCCAGATACCTCACACAAAACATCAGCCAGAGCTACGTTTTCACTATTTAGCTTTAAATTTTGGATGGTTTTATCTGTTATAAGTAGAACTGGCTCCAGCAGATGCTTGAAATAGACGATAAGTGAGGGCATGTGAACAGCATCATTAAAGATTGCTCTTAAAGCTCTGAAAGCGCCTAAAACAGAGCATTCTAGCCCATCAAGAGCCGTGAAAACATAAGGAATCATTTGAGATAAAAGCAGCTCATTTTCATGACTAAAAATTGGAGTTAGAGCATACCCTAGAGAGGCTCTAATTTGGATTTCAATATTTGGACTTATTAGCACCGCAAATATAAGCTGGGCAACAGCTAGAGCATTTTCCTTAATTTTTCCTTCATCATCCTTTAGTTTAATTAATTTTTTCACATTAAGGGCTGCTGAGTTTTTGATTTGTAAAGAAACACTTGGGTTGTCTGATGCAATGATATTTAGCAACGCTTGTAAATAGTCACCTTCATTTTTAGACAAAGTCTCAAGTTCTTCTTCAGCGGCTTTTCTTTCAGAACTGTTATTTGTGGTGAAAGTTTTGTTTAATAAATCTGCAACTCTGAAAGCAAAGTCCTGATTCATATTTTCTTAGCTTCTTTAATTACCTTTATTGAGCATGGATTAAAATCATATAAGGAGTAAAATATCCTTTTATCACTTTTTATGTGAGCCTTAAAAAGAAATTGGCATATAAAACTAGTTAAAATAAATGTCTAAAAAGATATTCTTTTTATTCAGTCTTTTTTTAATTCAAACCTAAGTTATCGCAATATTAGTTTAAAAAAATAGAAATACAATATGTTTATATAAAGAAATGTGCTTGATAATGTCTGAGATGGCAGTTTCTATTAATTCGAATTTAAGTTTATAATTATGATGTCAAATACCCAACCTTTCCCTACTCGTTTCAAAGAAGACACCCAAGAAGTATCGTCTTCCTCTTCCGACGAGTCTCGTGAAGAGTACCAACTGAAAATCAAAGGAAAATATTCAGCTGAGCGTTTAATGATGATGCTTGACAAAGAAAAGCTTGAAGCCCTAGAAGAAGAATTCAACGACCACCCAGATGGGATAGAGCTCCACAGCTTTGTGTGATTAATGAAGTGTGCAATGGCTGTGAGTCCTGAGGAAAAAGCCGAATTGGTGCTTGGGCTTTATTATTTATTTCAAGAAATCGACATTAATGGGGATGAGCACATGGAGTGATCAGAGTTCACGCAGTATATTATTGATGCTGTTATGGGACAGCAAAGCAAAGAAAGATCAGAAGACAAAGAATTGACGCCTGCAGAAATCATGGAGCTTGCTCATTCTCATAAATCGAGGAGATATCAGCTGAGCAAGCTTGTTGATAGGAGCTTACATACAGGAATTATTCGGCAAATTTCATATTATCCATCATTGGATTTAATCCCAGTCGTTGAAATGGGATCTCCAAGTGTCCGACTTTACAATGTAAACTGCGAAGTAAAATTTGCTATCACACCGCCTTTTTCCAGAAATGCATTTGTTCTGGCTGCTGCTTATTCTGAAAAAGAATACTTACTAGTGATTATTGGCAGCGATAACTGCTTGCATGTCTATGAAAAAGATGGCAGTGGATTCAGGTTTTTTAAGAGTTTTCAAACAGAATGCACCCATCTAGCTCTGTGGTATTTTGAAGAGCACAAAGCTTGGGTTTCAGCTTGTGATGACTTTACACTTAGACAGTGGAATGTAAGAAATGGCCAAGAAATAGGAATATATAAAGGTCATACCAATACTATTATGGATGCTATAGAAATTTTTAACCCTCTATGCATAGCTTCAGCTTCTATGGATGGGTGCATTTTGCTTTGAGATGTAGCTGAACAGAAAAATATAGGAGTTCTTACTGGAAAGCACGCCTTGGGGGTTAGGAATATTGATTATAGCCCAGATTATGGGGGAAATATAGTAAGTGTCGGATATGAAAGAGATATTCATGTATGAAGCCCTGAAGTCTCTATATCAAAATGCTACACAGGAAAGCTAGAAGGACACAACTGCCCTGTTGTTTCTTGCAAGTTTTTTAGAGGAAGGCCAGTTTGCGTTAGTGTTGATGAAAAAGGGAATGTGAGGCTATGAGATGTAAGAGAGTTTTTATGCCTACAGATTATTAGCCATGATAGAGGAAAAATAGAAGTCGCGAAATTGCTAACTGTAACAAAACATGATAAATTTGTAGTAGCAGGAAGAAGACTTATATGGTATGAACTTCATAAAGAATCAGCCATCAAAACCAATAGTAAAGATGTTTCTCCTGTTTATGCAGATTTTAACTCATATTATTTACAGTTTGTAGTGGTCACAAAATACGATATAAGAATTTATGACTCAATTACAGGAAAATTAAAAAAAATATATACAGAAGTCCAAGACCCTAAAACTGAATCGGAACTCACAGCATTTTCTCTAGACCACAGGCATAGGATTTTCATTGTAGGAGATAACTCAGGCTCAGTTAGAGCTTACAACTTTTCTAATGGGGCTTTAATGAAAGTTATCCAAGGAGACACTGAAGAGCACAAGAATCTAAACACTTCAGAAACTGAAGAAAACCCACAGCCAGCAAGTAAAATTTCTTCCCCCAAATCAAAATCTAAAGCAAAAAAAATCCCTGAAAAAACTGAAAGTGAGCAAGCTGGAGAAGGCCACAAGTTATTTTCAGGAGACGACTGAAATTCAGAGATCTCCAGCCTCTGCTTCTGTATGGAAGACAAAATTCTAATCGCATCAAGCTGGGATTCGACAATTCGTGTTTATGATATGCAAAGTCTTGAAGAATCTTCCTTGTTAAGAGTCATGACAGGTGGCCATCAAGGATCGGATATTACTTGTCTGACTTATTCTTCCCATCTTTCTCTGCTTGCATCTGGGTCTAGCAATGGTATTGTGGCCGTGTGGGATTTTGAGATGGGAAAGCTTGAAGCCGCCTGCATTGGGCACACCAAAGAGATCACCTCAATTGTGTTTATTGAACCATATCCTATTATGGTGACTGCATCTTGTGACAATACAATCAGATTTTGGGCTGTCAGGCCTCATACTGGCAAAATGCGCTATCAGTGCTTTATGAAAGTCATAAACCGCTCCTGGGGTAACTGTCGTGATACTAAAACACCTGCAAGCGTGTTTGTTAGTGTCCAAGAAAGAGCACAAGGCATGCAGCGATATAAAAGAAAAAAGCATTTTAAAGTTCCGAAAAAAGGGCAGCCTGAAGAAAGACTTAAAACTCCTGGAAATCCGAGTTCCTTACCTCCAGTGTCAGCGCCAAAGACAAAAGAAATAGAGAGAACAAGCATAAGTGGGAATCGGTTGCCTTCATCTCACATAGGATCTCCTAGAGACAGTTCACATTCGTCATCAGATCAAGATGTGGATAGCGATACTGAATGGGTTGAAGAAAAAAATGCAGAAATTATTGAGGATCCTAGCAATGAAGAAGTTAAAAAAAGATGCTATTTATATATGGGAGATAATAAAGGCTATATAAAGATATGGTCACTAGAGACGGTTATTGCAAGATATAGAATTATTCCTTTGGAAAGATCAGAAAGAGACAAGCCGAGCTATAACCCTCGAAGAAAAGATGAAAAAAACGCAGAATCAGATGTAAAATTTTGGATCAAAGAAGCAGAAACAATGCAACCTCCTGAATTAGTCAATCCAGAAGTTGATTTGTTAGCAAGAGAATGGAAAGCTCACAACGAGCCTGTTACCTGTCTGAAATTAATAATTGATCCAAAAGGACTACTTTCTTGTTCTGGGGATAAAACTGTAAAAATATGAAACAGAGAAGGTGAACCTTGGGGATTAATCAATCTTAATTCCCCTGAACTGCCTAAAAAATGGTATTTTCCTTTTGACTGGGAAGCCAAGCGTCAAGCTGATATCCAGAAAGTGATAGAAGTCTTATCACTAATTGATGAAAAAGTTGATATAGATCCTAAAACATTACCAGTAGGGCCTACACCAGTCCAAACTACTAGAAAAACCCGCAGAGTTAAAGGGAAAAAACCAAAAGCAAGACCTCAAGCAGGAAATAAAAAACTCCAAGGAAGTGTGAGCCAAGGAAACTTCTTCAGCGATGAGTACCAAGATGACGATTTAGAAGAAATAAATGAAAAACCGCAGCTTACACAGAAAAAATACGTTGGGTCTACAGCGAATTTGAAAAAACTTTTAGACGAAGAAGATGAAAAAAGATTCAAAGAAATTACAGATCCGAAGCAGCAGGCTAGTAAAAAACTGCCACAAAATATAAAAAGGCCACCAAGGGATATAAATTTCGAAGACATAAATAGAAAATTGACTTTGGAATCAAGAGGCCTTAAAAATGAAAAAGCTCTTATGTCTTCCATGAAAAGAAGCAGCAAAAATAAAGCAAGCAAAGAGGAAGAAGAAATGAAACAGTCCAGGAAACTATCAGCTACTCAATCCAATACAAACTTAGCAGCAATTTCCAAACTAGGAGCTACAAAATCATCTCTAAAAACTGAAGTTCCACTCTCTATGGACAAAGCAATAAATGCAATGAACCAGCTAAAAAAACGACGACCAATCTTAGGCTACAATAATGGAGGTCTTCCGATTTCCAATGTTCATGAGCGAGTTGGAGGAGAAATGAATAGAATTAGGCTTAATGCAATTAATAAGCAAAATGAAATGAAGCAAGATGTCAGATATAGGCCAGGAGAATCGATTAGACTACTTAATAGAGCAATATCAAGTCAAATATTAGTTCAAACTTCTGTTCTGTCACCTTATACAGAGGATATTGAAACCCTTCAAAAGAAAAACGAAATTCTGAGGAAGTTGGGAGAGCCTTCCCTAAGCAAAAAAGCAGGCACAAGCTCTATGACAAACCTTCAACCAGTACTTCAGCAAGCAAAGAAAAATGCTCAACAATAATATTCTTATTCCTACCTTTAAATTGGAATAAAAATGCTTAATAAATATATAAATGACTATTAAAGTTATCAAAAACTTCTTATTATAATATTTTTTGTTTTGCTATATGCAAGCGATTTTAATAATTCTTAATTTTATTAGACTTATTTTATTGATAACAGTTATAAGGATAATTAAATAAAAATTTGTATTTTATATTTTTATTAGATACTCTCTTTTACTATAAGATACCAAAATAAAAAACCATAAAAACTTATTAACTTATAAATCACATAATGTCAGTTCATCCAGTCGATGCATCTATTACTGATCTTAGGGCCGAAGAATACGAAAATAACCCAAACGAAGAGACTTTTCTAGATAAATTAGAGAAAAGAAAGCCATCAAGAAAATTTAGTTTGAAATCTCCAGACGTTGATAATGCAAGAAAAATCAGAGTTAATTCAATTGAACAAAATGAAATTTTCCCCTCAAATAAAGTGCGAACTTCAAAATACTCAATCATTACATGAGCACCTAAAAGCTTACTATGACAATTCAGGAGGGTAGCGAATATATATTTCTTAATTATTTCTATCTTATCGGCAATGCCATTCTCCCCAAAAAATGCTTTTTCAACTGGTGCTACTTTTGCAGCAGTTCTTGTATTTACTATGATAAAAGAGGCTTATGAAGATTATTTTAGGCATAAGCAAGACAATGCAGTAAATAATATGGAGACTCATATTTTAAACAGAAAATATAACAAATTTGAAAATGCCCATTGTAAAGATGTAAAAGTCGGCGATATTTTACAAATTAAGGATGGGGAGACTTTCCCAGCCGATTTAGTGTTTATTTCTTCTAGCGATCCAAATGGGTTAGCTTTTGTAAACACAATGAATCTAGACGGAGAAACAAACTTAAAAGAAAGAGTTGCGCTTGAAAGCACTAAAATATGTCAATCCCAATCAGACATTTCCTCCCTTTCCTGTGAAATTTGGTGCGACCAGCCCAACATTTCAATGGTAAAATGAAATTGCAACATAAAATTAACTGCTCAAGAATGAGAACCAATGAGTATGAAGCAGCTTCTAATGAGAGGATGTGTGCTAAAAAACGTCGAATATATATACGGAATTGCTGTATATACAGGCCATGATACAAAAATCATGCTTAACAGCAAAAAAGCTCCAAGCAAAGTTAGTAATGTTTTGAGGAAAATGAACAGAATTTTATATACAGTTTTTGCATTCCAAATTGGAATTTGTGTTTTATTTGCAGGGCTAAGTATGACTTGGAACAGTGAAAATCTTGAAAAGCATGAATATCTGCATCAAAGCAATTCGTCAAGTGGGTCTGCATTTTTTATTCAAATTCTGACATATTGGGTTGCTTATTCACATTTGATTCCTATTTCTCTGTATGTTGCTCTCGAAGTGATAAAGTTGCTTCTTGCTTATTTGATTAATCAAGACCTTGAAATGTATTACGAAACAAACGATAAACCTGCAAACTGTCGATCGTCAGATTTAGTAGAAGAACTAGGACAAGTTGAATTTGTGTTTAGTGACAAAACAGGAACACTTACATGCAACATCATGGAATTCAGAAAATGCTCTATCAATGGTGTAGTTTATGGAAACACAGGAAGCAAGTTCGGCCAGCTTGATTCTCGTCCGACCTTAATTTTAGCAGATAAAGAGCACAAAGAGCATAAAGTTGTTAGCGATTTCTTTAAACTTCTTGCAGTCTGTCACTCTGTATTCCCAGCTAAAGATAAAGCAAATGGCGAAATCCATTATCAAGCAGCATCGCCTGATGAGCTTGCCCTTGTAGAATGCTCTTCATTTATAGGGATAAAATTCTATGACAGAAATGATGGAAAAGTGTATTTAGCTTATGAGAATGGGACAACTGAAGTGTGGGATATTTTAGTAGAAGTTCCATTTAGCAGCGAAAGGAAAAGAATGTCAGTGATCACCAGGCATCCTCAAACCAAAAAGCTGCTACTTATGGTGAAAGGAGCTGATTCCATTATGTTAGGACTACTGAAAGAGACGTATTTAAGAGAAATTTATGAAAAACATTTATATGATTTTGCAGTAGAAGGGTTAAGGACTCTGGTGATGGCCCAAAGAGAAATTCCAGAGCAAGAATTTGAGCCTTGGTTTTACGACTGACAAGACATACAATTGAGCAATGCAAAAGATAAAGAAGAGAGACTAGATCGTCATGCCGCCCAGCTTGAAAAAAACCTAGAAATTGTTGGGTGCTCTGCAATCGAGGATAGGCTTCAAGATGGGGTTCCTTCAACAATAGAATTATTAATGCGAGCTGATATCAGAGTATGAATCCTGACAGGCGATAAAGAAGAAACTGCTGTCGAAATTGGCAAATCCTGCAACTTAATACAGCAAGATATGGAACTAATTGAGCTCTCATCAAGTTCTTTTGAAGAAATTTCAAATAAGCTCAAGGAAAAGAACCAAATTTTTGGGATAGAGCATCTTACCTTTACTGAACTTGACGATATTAAGAAAAATGTTAAAAAGAAGATAGCACTCGTTATAAATGGAAGCACATTGGCGTATGTTTTTGGCGATAAGTCTGGCAAATTGCAGCTTTTATTTTTTAAAATGGGCTATATTTCAGCTTCTTGCATTTGCTGCAGGGTATCACCTGGACAAAAAATGCAGGTCGTGCAGCTTGCAAAAAGAAACGGCTCTTGAATTACTCTTTCAATTGGAGACGGAGCAAATGATGTAAGTATGATCCAAGAAGCTCACATAGGAGTAGGTATTGCGGGGCTTGAAGGTACACAAGCTGTACAAGCAGCTGATTTCTCGTTTTCTCAGTTTAGGTATTTAGGAAGGCTTTTGCTGGTTCATGGAAGACTGGCATATAGAAGAATATCTTGGTTTATTTGTTATTATTTTTATAAAAACATTGTAGTTGTGTTTACTGAAATATGATTTGCGTTTTTCAATGGATTTAGCGGACAAATCTACTGGCTAGATTGACTTCCTATGCTTTACAATGCGTTATGAACCAGTTGACCTTGCATGGTAACTTATGTTTTCGAGCAAGACATTGATGCTAAAAATTCAATTAAATATCCTTTAATCTATGCTGCAGGACAAAGAGGTGTATACTTTACCTTTAAAAGGTTCTGGATTTGGGTGATCCTTGCTATCTGGCATGGTGCATTCTGTTATTGGGTGCCTATTTATGGACTTGCCGGAGCCACAGATGATAAAGGCCATATCGGAGGGTTTAGCTGAACATCTACATTATCATTTACTCTTGTAATCCACCTTATTACCTTAAAGCTTTTTTTAGAAAGCTTTTTCTGGACCAAAATTAGCATGTAAGATATATATAGAATTGTTGGATTTGGAAGTATAGCCTTTTATTATCTTTGTGTAATAGTCTTAAATTCACCTTCTGTAGGCTATATTTTTCAGCAAGAAGCTCCATATATATTTTTCAATTTATTATCAAATGAAAAAGTATGGATAACGATTTTAATAGGACCGTTTATTGCTCTTACCCCAGATTTTATAATCATTGCGTATAGAATGATTTTTACACCCAATCCCGTAGAAGAGCTGCTAAAATATTTAAGGACTTATTATTAAATTCTTAGCTTCATTTATTAATTAATTATGCTATACATAAAAAAATTGATGACATCTTTAAAAAATGAATAATTTAGATGCTAGGATCAGATAAATTTGGACATATTAAGCTAGCGCCTGATGATGCGATTCTTCAAACTTCAATTGCGTTTAGAAATGACCCACATTCTGACAAAGTTAATCTTGGAGTTGGAGCTTATAGAACAGATGAAGGAAAACCTTTGCTATTTCGGGCAGTAAAAGAAGCAGAAAAGCAAATTTTAGCTGATCCAGCTATGAATAAGGAATATCTAGGCATTGATGGACACTTAAAGTTCAATAAGCTAGCTCAAGAATTATTACTAGGGGAGTCTAGCTCAGCAGTACTTGAAAAAAGAGTCGCATCAGTCCAAACAATTTCAGGCACCGGCAGCTTGCGAATTGGAGCAGAATTTTTGTCTATGTTTTATAATCCTTCATGTGTCCTTATTAGTCGTCCTACCTGGGGAAACCATATTACAATATTCGAAAGAGCAAGAATTTCAGTTAAGTATTATCCTTATTGGAATCCAAAAACTAAAGGAGTAGATATTGAAGGTATGATAAATACTCTGAATGATGCTCCTGAAAAATCAATAGTCTTATTGCATGCTTGTGCGCATAACCCTACAGGCGTTGATCCTACACCTGAACAGTGGGAAAGAATTGCTGATGTTATGGCAAGAAAAGATTTGCTGCCTTATTTTGATAGTGCTTACCAAGGATTTGCCACAGGAAGTGTAGAAAGAGATGCATTCGCAATTAGAATGTTCATAAGCAGAGGATTTCAATGTGTCATTTCCCAAAGCTTTGCTAAGAATATGGGACTATATGGAGAAAGGATTGGGGCTCTGCATATAGTGTGCAGGACAAGTGAAATTGCTGGCAAGGTTCTAAGCCAGCTGAAAATTGTAATTAGGCCTATGTATTCCAATCCACCTATGCATGGAGCACTTATTGCAGCAAAAGTATTAGAAGATTCAGCTTTAAAGAATATATGGCTAAGTGAACTTGAACAAGTTTCTCAACGGATAATTCAAATGAGAAGAGTGTTATTAGAAGAGCTCATTAGAATAGAAACCCCTGGGGACTGGACCCATATTACTTCCCAAATAGGAATGTTTTCTTTTACAGGATTATCCCCAGCCCAATGTGAAAACATGATTAAAAAGTGGCACTGCTATATGCTTACAAACGGAAGAATTTCTATGGCAGGCTTAAACTCAAGAAATTATCAGCATGTCGCAAGGGCGATTAAAGATTCCTTACAAATTAGAGAAAAGTTATAAGATATTAATTAGAATCTTGTGCTAATATGGTTTAAGTTACAGTAATATGATTGATCATCAATTAGTTAATGAAGAGGAAAGCTCTAAAACTCAGTCTCCAGACAAAAGTGAGGAGAGTGAAAACGACAATCCAATGCCAAAAAGACCGAAAAAGAAAGGCAAAAAAGTAATAATGAATGTCGCACTTACAAAATATCAGGTTGTTAAAAAGACTGCAAGTAAATTTTTTGGCTGAAAATTAACAAAAAAAGAAGACGATGAAAATTGAGATATTTTTTGAACAGATGCTTCAGTCGAGCCTGAAAAACTTGCAAAAATGAAAATCTATCAAAAAATCAACCATTTTCCAGGAATGTATGCCCTCACTAGAAAAAATCATCTTGCTAAAAATTTAAATAGGATGAGAAAGCAGCTGCCAGAAGACTATAATTATTATCCTAAAACTTGGCTTGTTCCTGCAGAGCTATCTGATCTTCGTCTTTATTCAAGCAAAGAAAAAAATCAAGTTTTTATAGTAAAGCCTGAAGCAAGCTGTCAAGGTAGAGGAATTTTTCTGACGAAGAAATTTGATGATTTTTCTTTTGATGACCGATATGTGGTTCAAGAATACTTAAAGCAGCCATTTTTAATAGATGGGCTCAAATTTGATTTAAGAATATATGTGCTTGTTGCTGGATGTGATCCTTTGAGGATTTATTTGCATAAAGAAGGACTTGGAAGATTTGCTACAGAAGCATATTCTCAACCAAACGCAAGCAATTTAGCAAAACCATGTATGCACCTAACAAATTACGCAATTAATAAGAACAATGAAAACTTTGTATTTAATGAAAATGAAGAAAATGATGGTGTAGGCCATAAACGAAGCTTGACTTCTATAATGAAATACCTTGAAGATTTAGGCCACAACACAGAAAAACTTTGAAATGAAATAAAAACAATGATAGTGAATACTTTAATAGCAGCCCAGCCATCGCTGTCTCATACATACAGAGCATGCCAACCAGATGACCCTTCTAACAGCATGTGCTTTGAAATCCTTGGCCTCGACGTTATGCTGGACAGCACTCTAAAGCCATGGCTTCTAGAAGTAAATCATTCTCCTTCCTTTACCACCGATTCCCCTCTTGATTGGAAAATAAAATTCGAAGTGATCAGCCAAGCTCTTACCTTAATGAATATTTCTTATAACAATCGAAAAACAGCAGAGTCTAAAAGGAAAAAGAGTTTACTTACCAGATCCTTTACAACCTCCCAAGAGAAAAAAGAAATTAAGAAGCATGAAATTAAAAGAGCCCAAAGGAAAAGAGATATATGGGAACAGAATAATATAGGAGGTTACACAAAAATTTATCCAACTGCAAACCCAAAAGAATACGAAAAAGTCATTGAAACCTCACGACAAGTCTACGAAGAATGAGCAGGCTATAAAAAGGTTAATAAAAAAGAGGAGAAAGCTCAAGAACTAAATAGGCCGAAATCGCAGCTTATGAGAACAAAAGCATCAGGATTCCAGAAAAAAGAAGCTGATTGTCAGAATCAAAGAAGTATGTCAATTATTATGTGTAACACTGATAGCGAAGCCATGGCTGAAGGATTAGTGAGGTCGACAACACCTTGTGTTTATAATAGGCTGTACAGTCCTGTTAAAAGGACATACAAAAATGAAGGCTTACAGAGCTCATTTCCTATGGTGCATTTAGACAAGTCTCATCAGTCCGAAGTCCCAGTTAGGCAGAATCTTATAATTGAAGCACCTTCTCAAAATAACAAAAAATCCCAGAGTCCTTGTAGAAAACCCCAAAATTCTACAATCGAAGAGCTTATTAATGAGTCAAAAGCTATTGAAAACTTGAAAAAGAGGTTAATCTACTATAACTCTCCTTTGAAAATTCAATCAGTTCAATTGAGTCATAACTCAGAAGATAATTCAGTTAACCTTTCTGGGTTCCAAGATTTGCAAATTCCAAAAATAAAATGCCCTCAAATTGAATATATTCGAAAGCAATCCAATAACCTCCGAAACCCTGCATATTGGAAAAAGGTTATTACTAGACTGGAAAAGCAAAATTAACTGTCACAATTAACAAAATAATTAGCTTAAATGGCATCTAAACTAATAAATAACAACATCATCGACATTAAAAGACACTGCAATTACACATTTTTTGCTTATTCATAGACTCATTCTGCACCTTACTGTGAGATTTCACTTCATTCATATTGGTCAAGACCTTAGGTTCAACTTTTAGAGACCTAATAGGAAAAGTGCAAGCTAAGTCATTAAAAGTATCATTAACAGTACAGCTATGCGAGCTATTGCTGGGATGGCCTATCTCAATATCGTTTTTCTTCCTCTTTTCTAGGATGCATACAATATATCTGTTTAAATAATCAAGCTCATCGCCTATTTGTTGATTTTTGTATAAATCAGAAGTTTTTTTATTCTTTACATCCATTAAACTTCTTTTGTGATCTTGACTGGCTTCGCTTGCATCCTCGAAAACAAGTTTTTTTAATTCTATGTCAGACTCTTCATATTCTAGAGGGACATTTTTGGTATTTAAAACTTTGTTAATAATTTCTACTAAGGAATATTGAAGTGTTTCTATGGTGATGTTAAAATTAACCTTGATTTCAAAGGAAATAATTAGCTGGATTAAGCTGCAGTCAAAGTGGATGTCAAGCCATATGTCGTTAGAGGCAATATCGCATGTAAGATGCTCGCCTGTTTTTACATGATCTCCTATAGTCCCAATCTAAGTGTGACTTACGTTAGGTAAGAGTGCTTGGCTATTCATTAGGTTTATCGCTCTTAGATTTGTAAGCCCTGAGAAGGTGGAGTATTTTTCCATTGCTTCACCAATACGGAAGCAAAGATAGGATAATGAATCACTGATTAGAAAATACTTTCTATTAACTGTAACTAAAATAACTTGCTTTGGAATAGGATTTCAATGAACAGTTACTTCTATCATTTTTTGAGCTATTCCGTCCTTGTCAAGGTATATATAATTTTCATCGTCAAGGCCTACATCTTCTAGCAAATTTGTCATGTTTATTGTTGATTTATTAAATATTTGCATGAATCTATTTAAAATATTAATTCATTATCAAAAGAATTACCATCTAAAAATCAAAGATTTTTATAATTAAATAATCAAATTTTACCGATTTAGTTTTCTTTCGATGTCTCTTTTAACTATTTCTAAGCCTGCTTCATCAAGCTCTTTTAAGAGAGCTAAAACTGCACATAGAATATTCTCGCTCCTGCTTTCGCCTTCTGGCTTTCCTCTTTTAACTCTGTTTCTGCTCTCTGAGCTCGTGGCAGGTCTTTTTGGTTCTTCCTTTTTTATCGGTGCCAAATTTTGAGCATTTTGGCTAGGAGAAGGCTGCTGATCTCCTACACTATTCCGCTCTTCTGGGGTCACTGCTTGATTATCAAGTTTTGACAAATTAGGAAGATGACTTATTATGTATTGTCTATAATTTGGATTTTCTGCACATGGATTATCCCACAACCATAAGACTTTCAAATTTGGAAGATTTTGTAGATATCGAATTTCACTCACATCTGCAATTAAATTTTTTCTTAAATAAAGCTCTGCGAGCTTTTGACAATTTCTAAATTCCCTGAGGCTAGAAATTTTGTTCACACTTAATGATAATACTTCAACATTTGGCATTTCCCTGAGAATTCTAACATCATCTATGTCATTTCCCCAGAGATTGAGATTTTTAACACTGTCAAGGCTTTCTGCTTTGCTTCTGCTGAGGACAAGCTCTTCTGTTAAAGATTTTCCCATTTTAGAAATTCAATTTTATTCATATTCGAAAATTAATTCTAGATAAATATAAGAATAGTTTCGATTTTAATAGAGTTATAAAAATATTAAAATTATAGCTTGAAAATATCTATTCAATTAAATTAAAATCTAGAACTAAAATAATTTTAATGAACGAAGAATTTTTCAAGTATTTATTCAATTCATGAAGTGAAACCAAGTTGATATAAGAAATCAAGTTTATAAATTTGTCCTGCCATTATTGAGTATCCTTTTCTTACTCCCTCAATAAAAAATTTATTATAAAAAGAGAAAAAAATTAGGAAGCTTTAGAATATCTTACTTTCAATATAGAATTAAATATTATTGATGTCGATTGCATTTTCTTTATATAAATTTTATGAAATTTATTTAAATTCTTTATTCAATATATATTGAGTGCTCAATATAAAGGTCTTATTACCTTTTTATTAATTATCCTATGATCAACTTTTATTATTTTTCCTCCATAAAACTTAATCTATACCTTTGGGATATTTCAATGATTATCTACATGAAATATTTAATAATTAGCATAAATTTTATTAGCTATTCTCATTAATATCAAGTAAAACAATGCTTATATTTATTTGAAGAGAGAAAAATTGCTGTTTATAATAACTAAATGCATCAGACTTCTAAGAATAACTTTAAAATCAATAATTTTAAATCTCTCTAAGAAATAAAGCTTTTTATTAGAATTTTTAGACATCTTTGTACTTCGGATTTTATGAGTAGCATGAATTTGTAAAAATGTTAATATAATATTGAACGAGATAATAATTATTTACAGAGACAATATAAAGAAATTAAAATATATACTTGCAATTTAATAATATAAATCAAGATAAAATCTTCATAATAGATCAAATCAATCAGCCTGAAAATTAGTGGCGCCTTTACTATGTTTATTTATTATTGATTACTTCTTTAAAACAATTATTAAGATTCAAAGCTTAAATAAGATTTTTGGCTGTAGTAACTCTGATTTTTCTCAGCTATATACAAATAATCAGCAAGTAAGAATTAAGGAAAAATAATCTATTATGAATACTTGATATCAATCAAATAATGCTTTAATTTGAAGAAAGCACCATGCATTTTCTAGAATAATATCTCTCAAAATATTTAGTTAAAGCATTTTATCTCATATGACTAATTTTTTTATCTCCTCAATTTTAAATTTTTTTTTTTAATCAGTTTTGGACTATAAAGAATTAGGCTTATGCTTTTCTAATGCTTAAACACTTTAAGAGTTCTGAATATGATTACTAATAAATAGCGTTAAAATTTAACTATCAAAAGTAATAACAGATCAGAAATAATTGAAAAAGTCAATCATCTAGTAAGAGTCGATAATTTCTTTAAAATTCTTAAACTTGGTATTTTAAATATCCTCAGATCTTGATATTTTATTTCTTTTCATAATTTTTTTAGTAGTTTGCTTATTTATTTAAATCCCATTTACGTGTCATACTGATTTCAATGAATGTTGTTTCAGCATAATAAAAATGGGTTCATGTACATCTATTTCTTATACTCAAGCTAACAAAAAAAAATCAACTCCTCCGACAGAGTCTGACTTGGAGATAGACCCAAATAATACTCGTGACAATTATAACAAAAATAAAGTAATTATGATAGATGAATTCATCCATCAACTTATGAAAGAGCAACTCCTTAGAAAAAAAGCTAAAGAAGCTCCTTCGCTGTCTTTATCCAAAAGTGATCTATACAGTCGAAGATTAAGCCAAGTTCAGCTTATAAAGCTATAAGCATGCTAAGCACTAATATTAACTTTAAATTTATATAAAATATATAAAACTTAAAAAGTTTCAGATTAGTTTGTGATGCTAAGATTATTAATATAAGTTATTTTTTTCAGATTAAATGATTAATTTGTGCAAGTTATTAGCCCTCTGTTAAAGAAATATTATGCTATATCGTAAATTTGATTAAATGGTTTCAAAATTTCCCCATTTTCTGAAACTTATAATTTCCTATTATTACATTTTGGTAATTAATTATAAATCTATTTTGGTAATATATTTCACTAATAAGAAAATTATAAAACCCTAGTTCAAGTTGATTATCAGATAATTCTATTAGTCTGTATAGTCAACAAATAATTGAAGATCTATAATTTGCTAATTTTCTTAGAAAATAAGAGTAAAAAGAGATTTGCATGAAAATTGTAAAAATTATCATAATAAATGTCAGTTCTATGAACTCCTAAGACTTTGACTTCAAAAAGTCTTACAAAAAAGAAAGACCAGAAAGGTATCAGGCTCACAAAGGAAGAACCGCTAGAAATATTCCCTCCAGAAATTGTGTTTAAAGATATAGAGCCTGACCAAACTTATGAAGTTACAGTTAGTGTGCGTAACCTCTGCTCAGTTGTGAGAAGAATTCGATTTATTCCTCCAAAAACTTCGAAATTCTTAGCAGAATACGAAACACTTGGAGCAATCGCCGGCGGCACCCAAACAAGCATCGTTATTTCTTTCGAAACTGATCATGTCGCTGATTTCCATGATGAAATGACAATAGTTTCAGAAGACTCCTCTTATACTCTTTTCCTCCACGCCTACCAGCCTTCTCCAGAAATCGCATTTGAGCCTTTCATTAATTTAGGTTTAACCTCCGTCTACAAGTCAAAATCCACTCTTATCCTCTTCAGAAACGAAGGAAGCCGCCAAGGCAAAATTAGTTTGAATTATGACAAAACCATCAGCCCAGAGCTCTCTATTGAGCCAGAAAACTTCACTCTTGACCCAAGGAATGAAATTGATATAAAATTCACTTATACTCCCAGAGAAGTAGGAGTTTTTAGATGCCCTGTCGAAGTCAATGTAGAAGGTCAAGAAAAAATAAGGCACATTGATGTGAATGGAACTTGTGTGGAGCATCAAATGTCGATTGTCGCAGCAAATGTGGACAAGTTAAATTCAGATTCAGATATTGGGCTTGGGAATAACATGGCGGTGACTACTAATTTAAATTTTGGACATATGTATCATGGAGAAATGAAATCACTCGACTCTTATTTAGTAAATAATGGACCTGTTAAGGTTCACTTTTCGATTAGATTTATTTTGGGGTCTGAAGAAGAAGCAGAATCGGACCAACTTGTATACACCCCTCAAGAGCAAGCTAAGCAAGAGCTAAAACGAGTAATGAAAGCAGAGCCAAGCCATGGGATTGTTGATGCTTACTCCCAACTTCATATTTTATTTACCTGCCACAGCAAAGTCCTAGACAAAGTTAAAGGCCATTCTTCCAATATGATGGAAAACGGAAACGCAGCGTCAGGAGACATGAATGCATCTTATATTGTAGATAACATGATTAACTACTTTTATACTGCAATTTTCAACTTTCAAGAGCTCGATAGTAAGCTTCCTCTCCAACTCCAAGCTACTGCTGTAATTCCAAATATCAAAGTTTCGCAAAATGCAGTGTTTTTTCCACAGTGTGCAGTGAATGACAGAAGAGATGTGCTAGTTAAAATAGAAAACATGAATGATGAGCTATCAGTCGATTTCAGCTTTAACCAAGTATCTCAATTCTCAGTTGATCCTGTCCAAGGTGTTTTACTCCCACTCCAAAGCAAGTCTATAAATTTTTCCTTCATCCCTAAAAACCTTGGGATTTTCCACTCAGTTATGACTCTTCATTTTATAAAAGAAGCTTATAAAGTCCCTATCCATCTTTATGGCAAATCCACTGGGATAACTGAAAAAGTCAAAGAAATTAGAGGTCCTGAAAGCACTGTTAAGGATTTTGAGCCTGCAAGAAAATACGTGAGTGAAAGCGATCTTGCAAAAATGAACAAAACGAAGATAAAAGCAGAAGGTGATACGCTTAAGACTGATTATTCTTTACAGATGGACCAAGCAATCCTTCAGGATTTTGTTAAAAAACAATATGTTGACTTCTTAAGAACACAAAGAAAAGAACGCTTAGCAAAAGAAAAGCAAAGCGAACTACAAAGGACTGGGAAAATAGTCCCACTTACAATAGAAGAAATAAAAATAGACCCAGATCTTGGTATTAGTCGCGATCTTCTAAAAGAGCCTATGCTTAGCCTTCCAAACGCTTCAGATCAGCTATTTGTAAACAAGCAAATTGGGATATATGAAAATTCTCACAGCAACGACAATATGCACGACCCTGACCGTGCAATAAAAAACGTGAGGAAAAAAGCCATTGATCGAAAAAAATTTAAAGAAGTCCCTTACTCACTAACACCAACTAAGCAGGTTGAAATTAGAGAATGCTCAAAAAAGCTGTCAGCAGAAGAGCTACAATTTATATCAGCCGGGCCAAAAAACCTTGATTTTGGGAAGGTTGTGATGAACTCTCCTTCATTTAAATGGTTTAGTGTTGCTAATGATTTAAAGCAGAATATCTTTGTAGAGCTAGTTTCAGCTGTTTCAGAAATTAATACTATGGAACCAAATTCATTGGTGATCCCGCCAGGACTTAAAGGAGGCTTTAAGCTTGGACTCCTTTCATCAAGAGCTCAAGAATTGGAAGGGATTGTTACATATAAAATCAATGGAGAGCATACTTTTAACTTCAGAATTATAGCAAAGGTAGAGCCAGCTGAACTCAGAATATCAAAGAACTACTTAAAATTTGTATTTGATGATGATAATATGGAAGAAAGCTTATGTGAAAAACTTTTCGTTGAAAATGGCTGCAACGCTGATACAAGATTTGTTTGGGTTGTCCCACCAAATTCAAATTTTGAAGTGGAGCCTCTTGAAGATTTGGTAGAAGCTGGAAAAACGAGACCAGTGATCGTAAAGTTTACACCTTCTATAGGAGCAAATAGAAATGATGAAGAAAATCTAGTAATGAAAGTCCAAAATGGGGAGAAGTGCACGCTCAGATGCAAAGGTGAATTTACTGAAGCTAAATGCCAATTTTTACAAAAACAGCTAGACTTTGAAGTTGTAGCAGTCGGGATTAAGCATGAAAAGTCCGTCACAATCAAAAATCTGCTGAGATCCACAGCTATTTATCATGTCAAAAAATGCCCAACAGAAATTACTGTAACCCCTACCAGAGGAAAAATTTCAGGAGATGGCAGAGCAAACCTAAAAATCGAGTTTTGTAGCTTCGAAGAACAAGAACTTCATGGAGAGCTTGAAGTCCTAATCAGAGGTGGAAAGCCTCTTGTCCTTTCTATTCATGCTTCTGCAATTATTCCGAAGGTCTACATCCAGGAGCCAGAAATTGACTTTGGAGGGGTCACCTACAAATGCAGTGCTTATCGAAAGTTTACGGTGGTCAACGAAAGTCCAATTGCTTGCGTTCTCTATATCAGCCTTCAGGAGCACCCAGAATTTGAAGTATCATTGCCAGCTGATCACCTTGGAGAAGGAGAATGTGAAAGTACTGTGCTTATGGGAGCTGCGTCAGACAGAGGGAATCCGTTTGTACTTAGAGATGAGCACGATGAGCTGGAAGATATCAAAATGGAAGCTGGAATGCAGGAAGAAGATGATTCTGAAGAAGAGGAAGAAGAGGTGGCAAGAACTTTTAGGCTAAATCTTCATCCAAGCACATCAATAACACTTCAGCTTAAATTTACGCCTAGTGATACTGAGACCTATTTGTTTGATTTGCCTGTCATGATGGCTGGAGTAAATGAGACATTAAAATCCTTAACGAGACCTGTATCAGGAGAAGGACTGCAGCCGAAATTCTTAATAGAGCCTGCTATAGTTGACTTCAAAAAGAAATACATCACAGCTGGAGAAAAATCCTTCCCAGATTACAAAGATGTTATATTTTCAAATCCTGACATTTATCCGCTGAGATGGAAGCTTGATACTTCTACAATTGACTCAACCAAAATATTTACCATAAGGCCACTTGAAGGGTATTTAGAACCAGCTGCCTCAGTAACAGTAAGAGCAAGCTTTAATCCTAATCAAGCTATTGATTACGAAGAAAAAATTAATTTGTTCATTGACAATTCAACAGAGCCTTACTTAACACTTACTCTTAGAGGAGAAGGCTCAATCCCACGCATCTCATTTGACAGACGGTATGTGATTCTCCCTATAACTCCGCTGGGAATTTCTTCAAAATCCATCTTTAAAATCAATAATGAGGGCTATCAAAATGTAGAATTAAAATATAGACTTCCAAAAGATGCTGGCAGGATTCCATTGCAATTAAATTTCCCTGATGGCCAAACTCTAGGATCGACAAAGCAAAAAATCCCAGTGGAAATAGTTTTCAACTCTGATCGTGCCTTGTCTTTTACAGCAAATTTAGACTTTTTTGACAACGAAGGCAATAAATTCACAATACCAGTTTCAGGTACAGCTGATAATTGCTTGTTTACCTCTTTTCCCTTTATTCAAAGTCACCAAGAAGATATTAGATTTAATGTTGATGAAAATGGAGCAATGAAATTGGAGTACGAAGAAGTTTCAGATGGAGATGAGGCTTCAGGAAGATGGGGAACTGGAGGCCCAGGAGGAGCTCCCAGAACCAGTGCAGCAAGTTCTGTGTATTCCAGATCTGCTAAGAGTATTGTAGGATATCAGCCTGTCCCTCAGTTTTTGCTTGAAAAAGGGTTAGACCACTTAAATAGATGGCTAAACCATAGCGTCCTCAGTTCTACCATTAACAAATTCCCTGATGATTTTGTTAATCAGCATGGAGCACCCCTTTATGAATTGGTTTTTGCATTATCAGGCAAATACCCTCCAGGACAAGTTAAAAATCCGAATTCATTAGCTCCAAAAGAACTAGCAAGGCAGCTTTTTAAACAATATGATGACTTAATTGAATATTTGAAGAAAAATGGAGCAATGCTAAACACGCTTAGACCTGAGTTTTTATTAAGCCAAAATGACTTTGCAAGGTTTTTGAAGTCAACACCGTTAGAGCTCCAGTTAAGACCCAAGCAAATCCAGCATAGGTGGCCATATCTTTCTATGGATTCTTGGACAACCTTGATTTTCCAAATTGTCAAGCTGTATCTGCTTAATAGGGTTACACCTAAAAGTTTCAAAAACTTGCCTGGAATGAATCCAGAAGAAGCTAATATAGATGCAGGGATGACTACTTCAAACATTTACTCTGTATCTGAATGCATTTTACTTAAGTGGCTAAGCTATCACTATGAGTGCGTTCATCCACACACTCCAAAGAAAATCTCCAACTTTGAGTCTGACTTATCAGATGGCACTGTGATATCTTCTGTCATTCAATCTCATATCGGAAATGTCAAAGCTTTAGGTAATATCAAAGTCAATCCTAACAGTGAAGAGCAAAGAAGCCAAAACTGTGAAAAAGTAATCGCAGGACTCAGCGAAATAGGGTTACCCACCCAC
Source organism: Blepharisma japonicum (assembly GCA_949751835.1). NCBI lineage: Eukaryota > Ciliophora > Heterotrichea > Heterotrichida > Blepharismidae > Blepharisma > Blepharisma japonicum. The sequence continues at coordinate 195,051 of CATKHK010000059.1, read as the reverse complement.
TTTACTGCAAATGATCTCGTTCGTCCTAGTGCGCGAGAAGCTTTGCTCTTTACTTTACAGTTATATCAGGGTCTTCCCCACTACATTCCAAAATGTAAAATCGTTTTTTCATGCCCGCTCAGTGAAAAAATCGTAAAAAACATTGAACTCACCAACCCTTCTAACAAATCTGTGAATTATTGGGTTAGAATTGAAGGCAGCTCTGATTACACATTCGAAGCTCAAGAGTCAATAACACTTCCATCCAAGTCAACAGTACAATTCCCAGTCACTTTCCAAAGCAGAGTCACTGTCCCGGTGCAAAAAGCTAAGTTAAGCTTTACAAATCGAACTACAGACGGTGGTGCTCAAGGTGCAGCTCTTGTTTTCGAGTTAATTTCTGACGTAAAGGCGCCTATAAATGTGATGCAAATAGATTTTGAAACTCCGCTTTATAAGCTGTTTAATAAAGAAGTAGAAATAAAAAACAATTATTCCCAAGAGGCAGAATTCGTAATTCAGCTAAACCCAATTGAAGACCCACCAAAGAAGCCTCCTGCAAATAAGAAGAAAGGCCCACCAGATCCTCCTCCTCTGCAATTCCCGCCACCTTTTTATATTAAAAACGAAAAAGTAAAAGTCAAGAAAAACTCAGTCAGCTTCATAGGTGTCCAATTTTTACCTTTTGAAATGAAAACCCATAAAGCTGAGCTGATTTTGTGTGACGAAAAAGTAGGAGAAATCCATTACTTGCTAGTTGCGAATGTGAGCATGCCAGAATCGCAGCTGATTACGATGAAGCAAGAAATGGGGGATTCCATGCAAGTTGTAGTGCCTTTGAAGTCAAAGAATGAGCAGTTAGAATTTGCGAAGTCAAAATGCAGAGAAAGATACCAAGCTTCACACAAAACTCGAGAAAGAGACACTTTAAATGAAATCTTTAAGAAACTACACACAGAAGACACAAACACGTATGATGTTGTTTTAAGCTCTCCTTTCTTTGGAGGCCCTAACACCATATCTTTAACAGAGTTCAGCAAAAGTAAAGGCGGCAAAGGAGGCCTCGATACTTCACAAGTAAGTGACGTCTCCAAGCAAGAAATTTCCTTGCAAAGAAGTAAGAAAACACCAAGCAGAAGTTCGCATACCAGCCAAGCACCTGCAGGAAATTCCTCTTCTGGCCAAGATGCTCAAAATAAACTTCAACTCAGTTTTTCTCCAAAGACCCCAGGCGAGTATCCTTGCTTTGTGACCTTAACATCTACAAGAAAAACTGACATCAGAATATATGAAATCGTTGTAGCAGTAAAGCCAAAGAAAAATGTGGTCACATTAGAAATGACTGCTCCTGCTAGAGGTGAGGTAAAGCAAGACATCCCAATTATAAATAACTCAGATAAAGATTGGCCAGTCAAAGTAAACTTAACCCAAGATGCTAAAGAATTCAGCGTTTCTAAAGACTTTGTGGTAAGAAGAAAATCAACTGGATATTGTCCATTAGTTTTCAAGCCAATTTGGACTTGTGATGTTAAAGGAAAGCTGCTACTCGATATCCCACTTACAGGAGATTTATATGAGTTTAACCTCAGAGGGATTGGAGAAGAGCCAAATGCTGAAGAACACATTACAATAGACTGCAAGGTTAAGGAAACTTATTATCAGCTGATTCCTATTATGAATCCTAACGATTTCCCAGTCGTTTATAAGGTGGAATCTGATTTAGGAATTGCTTCTGGAGATCCACAAATACAAGTTCCAGCCAAAACTAAAGGGCAATATGAACTTCAAGTAAAGCCTATACAAAGTGGCATGTACTCTGGAGCCATTACATTTTATGATAATCAAGGCAAATTTTATTGGTATACACTAGAAGTTAGGGCCCAAGAACCTGAGCCTGAAGATGAAAAAATATTGATGACTCAGTGCAGAAAAGCTGTCGAATTAAAACTTACCGTTTATAATCCATATCCAGAAAACACTACTTTTGAAGTCAATATCCAAGGCCACGGACTTATGGGTGACAACATGTTTTATGTTGCTGCCAAAGAGCTAGGCACTTATGAACTCCTCTACTCTCCACTACTCCCTGGCGAATCATATGGAACAATTTCCTTCGTCAGCGAAAAAACAGGCGAATTTTGGTACAAGCTTAAGCTCATCGCTTTGCCACCTGAACCATTTGAGCTAGAAATTTTTGAATGCGAGCTTGGAAAATCAGAAACCCAGCACATTGCATTAGAGAACCCTACAAACGAAGAAGTCATTTTAGATTACAGCTGCTCTAACCCTCTAAACTTTGAATTAGTCCCTGAGCGCATCATTCTACCTCCTTATGAAACTATAGAAGCTACAGTCAAGTATTCTCCTTCTACACTAAAACATGTAGAAACTGGAGAAATCAAGCTCAGTAGCAAAGCTCTTGGAGACTGGATCTTCAAGCTGAGAGGTAAAGGACGTCCACCTACACTTATGGAGCCTCTTGAAATTGCTGCAACTATTGGAGAAACAAGCTCTACACAGATAACATTTAAAAATCCATTTAGGGAAAACATTGTTATTTCTATTTCTTTAGAAACCAGTGAGAACGTATTTCAGTTGCTTGTGAGGAAAAATAAATATGCAATAGGGCCTTTAGGATCTTTACTAATCCCTGTAGCTTTTATTCCAACATCAATGGATGAGCACACTGCTGTTCTGCTAGTATCGATTACAGATGAATTGACTTGGAGATACCCGCTTAAAGGCATCACTGAGAATGCTTCTACACGCATTGATTATTCTTTCAAGACAAAATGCAGAACATCATTAGAAATGCCGCTAAATATTGTTTTGAATGATTTAGTCGATCTTACAGAAGAAGAAAATTTCACCAATGAAATTAACGTCATAGACCAGGCCGTCAAGCATTTTGTAGACAAAAGTTTGCAGATTGAAACTCACAAAAACATTATTTCAAGCCCTGCAGAAGCTTTAGAATTTTCAGTAAAATTTGAACCATTACGGCCATTTAAGACACAAGTCGAGCTATTAATTTACAAAGGATCTGGAGGAAGATGGAAATATAATATCATGCTTGAAGCTCTTGATCCAGATATTGATGACACAATCAATATAGAATCCCAAATAAATAAAACAACCAGCATTGCTTTCAAGTTGACCAATCAATTCAAAGCTTTTGCTGAGTTTGAAGCATTTTTTACACCAGAAAGCGACTCCTGTTTTGCTATTCAGCCCAGTCAAGGTATTTTAGAGCCATATGGAAGAGAAGGGACTACTTTTATAGTGTCGTTTACTCCTGTGGAGTATGGAGCTCCTAAGGTAGGAAAGCTTGTAATTCAAACAGAAGATATGATGTGGACTTATCTGGTTAAAGGGTCCCATCCTCGCTATCAACCTCCTGAAGCTAGTGGTGGCAGAATTGATAATAAGCTTCAAAGATCAATACAGCCTCAGCAGAGCTCAAAGAAAAATTTCATAAAGAAAAACATCAAAGGACTTTCGCCAACTAGGTCCAAAATGGAGTCTTCAATGAAATCGTTATCCCCAGCAAGAAAGGCGCCATCTCAACAAAGAATAACAGAAATTTAATAATTTATTTAATATTAGAAATCAAAATGGCAGAACATTTTATAGAAGTGAAGCTGACCTACAAGGAGTGGGTAGCTACCAATTAGAGAACTTATCAAACTGTGAGGTAGTTATTTACTCGAGTTTAAATGCAATACATATCGTTGTACTGAGAAACTGCCAAATATATGATGGAGCTATATCAGGGGCTACACATATTACTGATTGCACAGATTATGTAATTAATGTAGTCTGCACCAATTGAGAATCCACTCTACTCATCGATGTAATTTCTATGTGTTTGTCGCTACTAGTCCTCGCGTAGAAAACGTGAGCGAGCTAGGCTTTGGAGTCTACAGATTTGTATATCCAAATATAGACCTTCATTTTGAAAATTGTGGATTTAAAGGTTTAAACCACTATGATCAGGTGCAAGATTTCAAATGGCTCAAAAAGAGCATTCACCTAACTGGTTTACAATTAGGGAAGAGAATTATGAAGCTTTAAGAGAAATAAAATAAGTTAATGGCTTTAAAGATAAAAGTTATTTACTATATGAATAATTTTCTTTATTCTCAAGCTCTACTTGGGATTTTTTAATCATGCTAACGGCTTTTTCTTTATATTCTTCGGCTTTCTTTATTATCTTGGAGTGCTCTGTTTCTAAAAGTTTTATTTCTTCTTGATATTTAGCTTTCTTCGAGCTAAATTGGTCTTTTAATAGTGAGAGTTGGTCTCGCTTATCAACTAATTCTTGCTCCAAATTTTCTCTCTCCTGCAAAAGATAAGTTTTTTCTGTCTGCTTTTCTTTTATTAAGTCTCCTATCCCGAGTAGGCTAGCATCATTTGCCAGACTTTCGATATTATCAAAAGATGGCAAATCCATTCTTATCAATGCAATAGACTCTTCAAGATCTTTGGCCTGCTTTTTCTGTACAGAAACTTGATTTTCAAGCTCACCGCATTTTTTTCTCAAATCTTCACAATTTTCTATAAGTATTTTTGCTTCTTTTACAATATTAATAACTTTTTCCATAAATATTATTTTTTCCATAACTTCTTCATCACAATTTCCTTCTTTTTCACTTCTCAATTTTGAGTATTCTGGATTTATTTCCGTATCAGAATTATTAAGGTATAGCATTGCTTCATTCAGTCCAGCCGCTTCCACTTCTAAAACTTCAACTTCTTTTTCAATCTTTTTCCTTTCATTTTCAATTTTTTCTTTTTCTCTTCCCAATTGCTCGATTTTCACTTTTTTCTGCTCTATTATTGGGAACTTTTCCTGATTTTTTTTCTTCAACATTTGTACTTCGGCAGATTTTCTCTCATATTCCTCTTTAGTTTTATTACATTCTTCAGCAGCAAGTTTTGATAGTGTCGTTTCAGGATTTTGCACAAAAATAAGCTCTTGCTCTTCTATCATAAACCTTATAAAGTTTATAAATGCTGATAAAAACCTTATTGTCCTTCTAGGGTCAGGAGTAGTTAAATCAGTTATTCGGAATGGGTCCGCTTTGCAGCCTATTTGTGATAAGACTTTAGAAAGGTGTTTGTAAAGATTTAAATTGGAAATTGCATGGTCGTGAAGTTCTACACTCTTGCTTAGCTTTGGATTGCATGATTTTATGAATAGAAAATCATCCCTTTGCTTGTGGAAGACAATTTGAAGCAGTTGAATGTAGATGTTTTTGATTGCGTTTGGGGTTGGCCGAAGGATTTCTTCTAGAGATGAAATTGTGATGCCAAGGGAATCTTTTAGTTGTGTATATATATCTTCCGGGGCGAGATCTGGAAAAGAGTATCTTTCCATTAACGAAATTAAATTATGAATTTTCTATATGAAGAATTAACAGTTAAGAAGCTTTTTGAGAAATTTTAGGATTTTAAACTTTTAAAACAAGAAATAAGAGATTTTATAAGCTTTTTAAACATTTTTTAAGCAGAAAATAGTAAAATAAAATTTCCCTCCATTTCGTCCTATAGCCCCATTTTTCAAAAATATTTATCGAGTAGTTTTCGCACTTTACATTTAGTAATAAAATTAAGCTAGGTTATTAAGATCGATAATAAATTGGAGGAGTATCCGCAGGAGATTCATTTAAACTTCTTCTATAGTATGATGGAGGATCTTTAGTCTCTTCTAATAGCCTATAAGCATCTTGCGTTTCTTGTATGTTTTTACTAATAATTTGATTCAGCAAGTCTTGAGAATTGTAATGAGAAAGCAATTTTCTTTGGGATTGCATTCTTGGCGGGTCAATATTTTCATGAGGAATTACATTTTCATTTGGAGTTTCAATGTCTTGGGCATGGACCTCATTAACAATATCAGGTTGGAAAATCGTTGATCTCTGGCTCATAGGGGTTTTATTTTGGAAAAAATTCTTTTCTTGAATTTGTTCTAAATCTTTTATTTTTTGTTCGAGCTCTTCTCTTTGTTTTCTAATCATATTAAGTTCTTCTTTCTTTTCCTGTTTGACTTTCTTAATCTGCACAATCAGTTGTGCTTTTGTTTTTGATATTTCTGTTAATTCTTTGGTAGTTTTTACTCTTTGGTAGCTTTGATTTCCTTCGTACTCTTTAGCCAATTCTGCTTCAATTTCTTTTTTGTCCCTTTCTAACTTTTTCCTTAAATTATTTTTTATTTCTTTTTCTCTTTTTTCGAGCATTTCATTTACTTGCTTAGCCACTTCTTTTTTTTGCTGAATCGTATACTTTTCTTGTGCTGCTTTAAGTTTTGCATTAAGCTCATGCCTTATTTGCTTTTGGCGATTTTTATAAAGATCAATCAACTCGTTTCTGATTTCTTCCTTTACTCTGCTTTCTACCTCTTCATAAACTTGAGATTCCATTTGTAAAGTTAGCTCTTTTCTTATTTCTCTTTCAATTTGCAGTTTTACTTCAGCATCCAGTGCAGTTTGCAGTTTAGATTCTTGCTCCTTTCGAAGTGCTTTTTTCATATCTTCTTTGATTTTTTCTTTTAGAGATTCATAGTCTCTTTGAGCTACTTTTTGAATATAATTTTTTATCCTCTCTTCAGCTTCCTTTTTGATTAATTCCACTTTTGCTTTGATTTCTACATCAGCGTCTTGCTTTACCTTGCTTTCTACCTCAGCTAATTTTTCCTTTAATGAAGGTTCAAGCTTGCTTCTTATCTCAGGCAGAATAATGCTCTGGATCTCTTCTTTCCACTCATTCTTTTCTGTTACAAGCCTTTGCTGGAATTTATCCTCCATTTCACGTCGCAAGTCAGTAAGAAAATCATTAGGATCTTGGGTCTCTTTTTTGGCTGTTTCAACTCTTTGGTTAAGCATGATTTCGTACTCATTTCTTAATGACACTTCAATTTCTGCTTTAAGTCTTTGTGTTTCTACTGCTAATCTTTCTTCATATTGTGACTGATAAATTTTTTCTAATTCTGAAGTGGAGCGTGGCCTTGCTTCTGAAAGCTGCTTTATTTTATCTTCAAGTTCCTCAGCTCTCTCTTGCCAGTATTCGTTAAGTCTATTTTGGACTTCTGAAATTTCTTGGTTCATCTTATTTTCGTAATCAAATCTCAGCTGTTTTCTTTGTTTGTCGAATTCAATTTCACATTCATCTCTGACAGCTCTCTCCATATCTTCTATTTCTTTTTGGTATTTTTCTTTAATAGCTTCTGAGCACTTCTCAAGATCAATTGGGCCAACATCTTCTCCTTGATTTTCTAGGCTTTTTCTAAATATGCTTGACACTTCACTGCTGGAAAGGTTAAACATGCTTTCCTTGCTTGACGCCTTGTGGCCTATTCTTTTTAAATTTTCTATTTCTTCCATTCTCGCAATTTCAAATTGCTTTAATTCTTCAAGACTTAAGTCATCATTAGTTTCCAGAGTCCCTGGCCTATTTTCTAGTAGAGCTTTTTTCATATCTTCACTTTGGATTTGGCTTATAAGTTCTGATTCTCTGAATAGGTAGTTTTCTCTAATGTTTCTAATTGCATCTTCAGTTGCGGCACGAAGTTTTTCGATGTCCATTCTCAAGTTGTTACTTTCTACTGAACTTTCTTCAAATTCAAGCTCATCTTTCGGACTTCCTCCGCTGAAATCTAAATCTCCAATATTTAACCTTCCTTCTTCTTCGTTGTGCATTATTTAAATGGGTTTGTTTAAAAAGATTGGTCATGGAAAATCAAGATATCAATTTTATCATCAGCAAATATATAGCGAGCCCACATAACTCAATTGAGCAAATAAATTTCGGCACTGAGCAGTCAGAAATACCTAAAGTTGAGGAATATGACAAGGTTGATCAATGTTTGCAGACTTTTAGTTCGGATAATAGCAAAGATAAAGAAAGAAATTTAGATGAAAAAAATCAAAAACTGAGAAAAAAGGATTCAGGATTAATTGATGAAAATGCATTGACGTGAAGAAGGCAAAAGAAAGAATATGTCGAAGAATTATTAAAAGAGCTTATTGCAGAAAATAAAACACTGAAAAAATTGAGAGATACATGGGAAAATGAATTTGAAAGGCAACAAAATCAATTAAAAACCGTTGAGATTAAAATGCAAAAAAGTGTAAATTCTTTGAAATCAGAAAAAATGAGCTTGCTTATCCGCATTGAAAACATGGAAAAAGAGATTTCTTCTAAAAATAATGAAATAGAAAGATTCAAACTTATAATAAATGATGCTGAAAACAATAAAAATGCTATTAAAGAAGAGCTTGATGCAGAGAAGAGAAAGAGAATTTCATTATATGAAGAAATTAAAGATTTAAAGAAAAATATAAATGATCAAAAAGATTGATATGATACTCGAGCCCATCAATTAGAAATTGGATTCTCAAATAAAATATCCCAATTATTATCACAGCTAGGAGAACTTGAAAATATAAATAGAGAGCTGAAAGAATATGCAAAAGTAAAAGATGAAAACATCGACTGCCTAAATAACGAAATCAGTAGTCTGCATAGTGCAATTAAAGAAATTCAAGAAAACCAAATCGATTATGCTAAAAATGAGAATGCTAAACGTCATGCGAAAAAGAAATCTAATAGCCATAAGCATAAGAATTCCAAAACTTCTCATTTTTATTCATATTCTGTTCCTTATGCAAGCCCCACAAGTGAACCAAAGTCTAAAGGAAATTTATATCACTTATCTCCCAAATCCCAGCAAGGGCAAGAAAAAGAATTTTTATCTGCTTCAATTACAAAGCTAGAAAATGAATTAAACGATTTAGGATTAAAGCACAAAAAATTATTTGAGCTTTCTAATGACAGTGCGAGCGGTCTAATTGAAATGAGAAGAGATTTAGATTCCCTTGCTGAAACCATGAGCAAGGAAAAGAAAGAGCTTCATAGCCTGAAACAACTATTTAAAAGACAATAATTTTAAGAAGAGCTAAAAATAATTAATTGCTGGGCTTTTTAAAATATTAAAGCTTTAAGCCATAAAGTCTCCTTCTTTCACTTTTATTTTGCTCTTGAGAAAGCTCAGTAGCTCTTCTTAAAATCTGCTCTGACATTTTTCTCGCAAAATTGTCATTATTTTTCAGTCTCTTTTCCCTGTACATCAATAATTTACCGTCTGAGCCTTTTGTAGGGCTTCTCTTGGTTTCTCCCAGTGGGTAGTTTTTTTGTAAATATTCGTCGTCATCACTATTCTTATCGCTTATTAAATTTTTCAGGTCTAATTCTTCTTGAATGCCTGGTATCATTTCAGGTACAATTTCGTTTAAATTTTGAAAGGTAAATGAGCTCTTTACACCTTGATTAGTTGAAGTGTAGGAAGGCTCAGGCAACGAGACAGTTGAATACGCTTTCGATGCCTTACTCTGAATCAAAGGGCCTGATCGAGAATTAGTTAGAGATTTTGCTTTTTTTGGTTCGCTCTCTAAGCTGACTTCTCTACTTTTCTTTCACTCCTGCACCTGCAGCTTTTGAGCTTCATATTTCTCAGGGTTAAACTTATAATTTTTCGATAAGTCATTATCCGGTATTCTTGTTGGAGAAACCCCAAAATGATGGATAACACCTTTACATTTTTTTGAATAAATCGTAATATCATAACAGCCTATGTCTTTGAAAAGCAACAATTTCTTTTCGTATGGGGTTAAAGATCTATAATTGGTTCCATTAATTGAATCATATTCTACATCGAAGTAGAATTCTGATAAAAGCTCAAGAAACTTCAAAAATTGGCTTTCGTTGACTTCATATTTAAAATTGGTAAATTTCAAAAATAGTTTTTGTACTAGCTTTCTCTGCAAAATTTTTCTGTCAGTTCTTTTATTAGTATCCATTAGATCAAATTCCCTTAAAAATCTGAAAAACTTTCCCAAACTCAGAGTTTCATTATTTTTTTCTATTACTTCAAACGTTGGTGAAGTTCCTCCATTTGGGCCGAATTGTTTACAATAGAACATATATATATCATGCAGCCCTATATTGCATTTTTCTTCAAAATTCCCCTTTAATTCAACCCGAGCTTTTTCATCAATAGACAAATTCAGATGTTTCTTGAATCTGCTGATTATTTCATCAACACTTGAAGTATCCCCACCTGATTTTACTATTTCTTCTCTCACATTTTCATAATCATTTATTGTACTTATCAGTTTTAATTTAATATCCTGTGGCAAAATTGGTAAAATTAATGGCCTACACTTTTTGAACCATAATACCAGTATTTTTTCTATATCCATATCCTCTCTTAAAAGAGTAGGAACTCTCTCACTTTCTGCATTTAGCATAGGTCTTCCATTTCTCGAATTTTCTGATTTGTGGTTAGAATTTTTGTATGATGGCATTTTTAAAGAGGAATTTTCAATTGGTGGGATAAGATAATTCATAAATTTCTCATCAACACCATTTAATCCTATGTTTTTTCCTTTAACCTCTTTATTTAGCATATTGCTATAGGCAATTTCAAACATACGCACCAGTTCTGAGATCTGATCTTTGGTTGCTTGTACCTTACAGATTGTTAAAATTTCTTTAAAAGCATTCTCAAAACCTGAATTCGCCAAACATTGCCTAATAAATTTTTCAATCCCATGTATTCGCTGGGAAAATTCTTCAACTGAAGCAGAGTTTTCAGCTTGCTTGTTGTCGTTTGATATGACTTTTTCAGCCTCAAAATTCCCTTTGCCTGGAAGGTCTAAATCCTCTACACTTTTTTGCATATAAGGGTTTGGGTGACTAGAATTTTCTTCTGATGGAGATTCTACGTGCTCGCCATCGATCATTATTTCTCTCATTCCTTGGAAGTTTTGAATATAATTTAAATTCTGCATATACTAGCTATAATTTTTTATTATTTGTAAACAAATAAAATTATCTATCCTTCCAGCTTATGATAATCTTCAGGCTTTTTAATAGGAGGTTTTTTCTTTCCAATTGTAGAATTTTGTTGCTGTGGCTGATTATTAGGGTTGGTTGAAAAGATGCGTGAAAGCCTGTCATAATCAGCTTCATCGAGAATGTCTGCTTTTAATATTTGTTCTAATACATCTTCTAGTGTAATTATTCCCAGAACATTTTTTTCGGCTGATGGGACACTCTCAGGAGAGTCAGACACAATTGCCATGTGACTTTTACCTTCTTGAAAAATCTCTAATAAATCTAAAATTGTGAAATTTGGGTTTATGTAAACTGTTTCTCTAAGCTTTATTCCTGAACCTTCGATTGTGTTTCCTTCTTTTGAGCCAATTAGTTTCTTTACTAGCAAAATCCCAACTATATCTACTTTATTATTTCCTCTGTAAATCGGTACCCTGCTGTATCCTTGAGCCATTATCATTTGGAACGTAGACTTGTTTAAAACCGTTTCGGTGCTTAGCATAAATACCTTTTCAAAATTGATCATGTGGTTCTTCACGATCTCCTTATGCGAATCAATTGCTCCATGAATAATTTTGATTTGCCCTGCTCCAAGACCTGTTTTATCAGCAGGGCCTACACTATAAGTTTCATGAATTCTTACAAGTGCCTTTAAATCATCATTTTTCAGTTTTTTCGAATGTCCATGCCCAAAAATTTTATCAAGAAGTTTAGCAATAGGGTAACTAACAGGGAAAAAGATCACCATTACAAATTTTACAATTGGGACGAGCTTGCTTGCAATTTTCAATTGATCAGGTCCTGTACACAAAGCTTGAGGCAAAACTTCTCCAAAGGCAAGCACAAAAGTGACACTCATAATTACAGCTATAATGCTGCTAAACATTTCATCAAGAAAAATAGGCAGGGTTTCCATAGCTGCTGCATTAGCTACTAAAAGAGTAACGAGCAAAAGGTGATGCTGATTAATTATCGGAAGCACTTTGCGAGCTTGCTGTCGTTCTGTTTCAGTCCCGCTTGCAAGCTTCATTTCTAAATCAAGCTCATCAATTCCCATCATGCCTACTGTTAGACCTGACATCATCCCTGCAAAGAGAACCAAGCCTATTGAGACAAATGAAAATATTATATAATCCTCAGTCGGAAGTACATGTATGAGTTGCTCATCTGCAAATGCGAGTTGAAGTAATAAAAAGGAGAAAAGCTTGATCATTATAATAGAGCTAGCAAATTTATAATCGTATTAATTAATTTTATTCAACAAAAATTATTATTTCATAAAAGACTTAAAGCTAAATTAATAATTAAATAAAAGAATTTTCCAATAGCAAACACAGCTGATATATTAAAAATAATTCTATCATAAACTACTTCTTTCTTTCAAAATCTTGGATAAACCAAATTTATTTTTCTATTTTAATTAAAGAATGGCTGCGCTGCTAAGACTTGAAAAGATATTCACAAAAGTCCGGCACCGCACTAAGATCAGTTTTGACTTGGAGATATATAACAGAACTCTTGTTGAAGAAGTTAACGATACTGAAAACTCTTTTAGTGCTAAGTACAAGATCAGAGTTATACCTGAATGATGTAATCACAGCGGTCTTTTGCATGGAGGAGCAATTTCTACGATGTTCGATAATTGCACATATATGACTGTAATTGCCGCTGATAAGCTCGACAGGACAGCTTTATCCACAAATATGACAATTTCGTTTGTTTCATCAGCAGTTGCAGGAGATGAGTTAACAATGGCTGCTAAAGTTTTAAAAATTGAGGGTGATATTGCATTTTCTCAGGGAGAGATATGGAATGCGGGTAAGTTAGTAGCCCATGGTACACATACTTTGGGCTTTGTTAGCACCAGAAAGAATTATTTACTTAATTAACTTAAGATTCAATAAATAAAGGTTTATTTATCTTTATTCTCCTCCTGCACCACCTTCTATGCCCAAATAAGCTTGGATTTTGTTGTAAAAGACAAGCACAAGAGCTCCACCAGTTCCTCTGATTACGTTGCTGCCAGCTCCTTTGAAGAAAGGCTTTAATCCACCTTCATTAGCGAAAATCTTAATGAAGCAATCAATAGTGCCTTTGTATTGGATATCGGCACCTTTTCTTCCACTTTGCATCATCATACGTCTTCTGACTGTATCTAATGGGTATGAAGCGATACCAGAAGAAACTGTGACTGCTTGGGCAAAGGCCCAAACAAAGAGAATGTTAGCATTTTTGAAGTCTTTGAAGAGAATATCTTTGCCAGAATCGAACATACCAAAGTATAAAGCACGGTAAATAATGATTCCGACCACAGAAATACCGAATCCTCTATAAAGACCAATTGGACCGTCGTGTTTTAAGATCTTCAAAATGCAGTCATTTAAGCCTGTGAATTCTCTGTTTGCACCCTTGCCAACATCAGTGGCAAGTCTTGTTCTTGCGAAATCAAGAGGGTACACGAAAAGTAGTGAAGCGGCTCCAGCCAAGCCACCTGCAGACATGTTTCCAGCGAAAAAGAGCCAGAAGCTCTTTTTCCTGTCATAGTAGAACCATCTTCTGAAAGTGTCTTTGAAGGCAAAGTTAAGTGCTTGGGTTGGGAAGTATCTGATGACGTTAGCAAGATTTCCTCTCCAGTAGCTAGCAAATCCTTGCTCTTGGTAGACTCTCTTGAAGCAATCGACAATTCCTTTGTACTGATCTTCAGGCTTTATTTGTTTACTGGATGCTTGAAGTTGTAAAAGGAGTTTAACTCTTTCGATTGGAGCCACGGCTGTTTTGGAAACTGCAGCTGAGACACCTCCCAGTAAAAAGTCCTGCAAGAAGTTTGACTGCTTTGGCTTTCTGTCTGCCATTAATTATAACAATATGGAAGCTTTAAGAGATACGTAATAAGGATACAGAGGGTAAAAGAAAAATTTAGGCTGCCAGTAAAAGTTTTGGGAATTATTTTAAATTAACAAATGGAATGGTACCTTTTAAGTTAATATTAATTTATAAGCAATGTATATATAAAACTAAAATTAAGTATGATTTTTGAAAAGAAATTAAAGATAAAACTCTGACGTGGAGTGGATTTTATATGTATATAGGAATTTAGATTGACTGATAAACATATAAATGTCAAAATGACAAAGAATGTCAGAATTATCTTTTTCATAATAATTATTCCTCAGAATCACATAAGTCTTTTAAATCTTTACAATTATAAAAGAAACAGTAATTTTTTATTGTATCAGTAATTTTGATATTTGTAATTATTTTCGATTTTATACATAATGTTCAAGCCAAGAATCTAACATTTTATCTAACTATATTTGTTTCTTTTTTAAGATGCTTCCAAAGATTCTCTCTGCAAATTTTCATAAGGCAACCAAAGGCATTTTTATTTGCAAATAAATGTTTGAATCAATTAAATTTAATTTATAATAGCTAATTGATGATTATTTACTTAAGTACATTACTAAAGTATTTAAATATAGTGGTCTAAATTGTACATTCTAATGCTGAACAATTTAAACTTATCATTATGATTTATTATATATTTCAGAGTTTTCTTTCTTATTTATTGTTTCTATGTATTAATTTTTTATTCAGCGAGTTCTTCTTATCATTTAAATGATGATTGCTTATTCTCCTCATATTAAATAATTTCATAGCATGTCCGCAACAGCAGAACTTGAAAAATATATAGAGCAGTTCAAAACTGGCTACAAAAAATACGTTCCAAGCGAAGACACTTCTTCAATGGCATCTTCAATTGACACTGATGAATTACTTAGTGAGACAAGCTCAGACTCTTCATCAATTGATGCATACAGTTTTAAGGCAAAAAAGACTGATAAAGTTAAAACGTTGTCAAGTCTCAAGAAAAAGAAGAAAAAATCTGTCAAAGTTATTAACAAGCCCTCATATTTGAAGCCTCTTCATACAACACCGCTAAAAATCATAAACGAAGAGGAAGAAGACCCTGAAAACAGAAGAATTAACTATAATTTAGCTGAGTTTATGCCAAGGCAAGTCCCTTTTGACATCAACAAATATTTACCTCAATCAGAAAGCCAACGACAAGCAAAAATAAAGGAAATCATTGCATCACTAGACACAGAGAGTGAAACGACATCTATTTGCAGCTCTATTGACACTGAAGCTCTTCTAAACAGCTCAGACGAAGAAGAGGAGGAAATTCCTTCAAAAAAATTTAGCCTAGTAAAAACCGCAGGTGCTTCTACTCACTTAAAGTCTTATTCAATAAATTCATATCCTCCCGCTTTAAATTCAAAGCCAGAAATGTCCTCTATTCTGAATCCAAGGATGTACTCATCTAGTATAGACATAAAACAATCAGGAAATTTACCGCCTAAAAGTAGCAGCTATAAGTTAGGCTATGATACTTTGCCGTTATCTCAGAGTGACCCAGCGTTTAAAAATCAGATGAGTTACGATGGGAAAACTATGAGAAGGAGCGAACTTAATATTCAAAAAACTAATGAATGTTCGGTTGTTCCTAGAAGACTAGATATCTCAACAAGTTCTCTGAGCATTTCTCCAAATTCTAGTCAGAACTTAAAATCATATGGATCAAAATCTGCTCTAGCCAAAAGTGAAATCAAGCCTTCTGCATTTTTAAATAGCATAACCCAACATACTCAAAATTTGTCATCCTCAAACTCCTTCAGTAAGCTAAATTTATGCACCTGTATACTAAAAGGAAATCTCTATTCTCACTCTTACGATTGTCGAAGAGTACAAGTAAATGCTGTTGTTCCGGACAATATCCACCTTTCATCAACAAAAATAAGAAAATTTGGTATGGTAGAATCAATAGTGCTAATTCAAAGATCAATCAGAAACTTTTTAGCTAAAAGAAAATTGAAGAAATCTCAGATAAAGCAGCCACTTTATAAGCCCTCTCCCTCGATGCCTCCACTATCAGTTCAAACTCCTCCCCTTTCTGCTTCTTTAATGCCAGCTAAATCAGTTCAATCTTCACAAGCCTTATCCGCGTCTTCAATTCCTCAGCCTCGATCAGTCCAGTCATCTTCCTCTTTAATTCTTTCGCGGTCTGCCCAGACTCCTCCTCTTCTTACACCCTCTATCCCATCAAGGACATCCCAAGCAGCTCCTATTTCTACCCCTCCAATTTCTACTCCTCCATTAAATTCAGTAAACGAAATAGAAAAGGCTACACAAAGCTTATACCAAGCAATAGAAGAATTAAAGTCATTGAAACAAAAAGGAACAAGTTCCCCAGAAAGCTCTTCTATTAATAGCTCGTTTTCTCTAACTGAATACAATTTAAAAAACCTTCCTAACTTCGGCAGCAAAGCTTCTTCTGTGAAAAGATACGTCGAGACCCCTAAATCTCCTTCAATTTCTTCTAGCCACAGAGAAAAAGAAAATAATGCATTAGATGCTCCAATATCAATAAGAGACGAAATTCCTGTTGACAAAGTTTCCTTAAATAGCTCTAGCATCCCTGACGACATAAGTGACGTCAACACTGAAGAGCTGTTAAATAGCACTTTTTCCAGCATTTCCAGTGTCCTTTAAACTAAGCTAAAAAATTATGAAATTAATAATTGAAATTAGGTATCTAATAAATGTAATTATATAAAGCCAAATCCTTCTTTGCCTTCACTGCATGCAAGCTTTAGTTTTGAGCGGAGGATTTCTTTTGATGGATATTCTGGCAGATCCAGTTGGTTCATACAAGTGTGAGCTGTAGGAAGACGGTCGGTGTCCGTGAAACTTTTATGGATTTGGAAGAGTTGAATTCCGCCCATTCCTGGGAGAGCTTTAAATCCTTCTAATGGGACTTTGCTAGAGCCTGTTACGAATTGCAAAAACTCAGCTCGCTCTTCATGTGAGAATTCTTCGAGCACTTCCCAAAACCACACAATGACAGGTGTTGTTTTCGTATAATTATGATACTCCGTATTTGCTTTGAAATCTTCAATATCTATTTCCGGCAGTCCAGAAATCAGCAATTCCAGCTCTTTGCTATCAAAAATTGATATCAGTTGTTTTGGTACAATTTCATAAAACCCTTCTAGAAATGCATTTATTTGTTTCAAAATATTTTTCGTCATTTTCATATGACATAGCAGCTTGATATATTCCATTTTATTGGCTTCTGTAACCCTCATTGTTTTTCCTCCTGGAATTAATTCTTTGACTTCTAACTTGCCGAACTCTTCTTCTTCTAAGGCAAAATAATACTCATGAAGGTCACTATCATTTAAGTTGATTCCTAATAAATATTTCAGCGACTTATAGAAATCTGGATCCAGATCTTCCATGTCTTGGTGGTTAACCTGCTGCCCGAGGATGTGCTTGTAAAATGACCTGGTGAAATAAAGGTCAAGGGAGTAGCCATCACATATTGCTTTCCCGATGATTCTTCCTACAAAATTGAAGAAGTCTAAATGTTCAGAGTTTATATAGGACATTGAGTTTGGCTGGAAAGCTACTGCGTTTGCAGAGGGGATAAAGAGAGCATAGTTAGGGTTAAACATTTCACGAGCTAGCAAGGTGTACCACTCTCTCGTCAAACCACCTGCATCTAAGCCTTCTTCTCCGATAAACTGGACACGGAGTTTTCCATACATTTCGTTAGGGTTTCTGACTTTCAGCTGATGGAAGCTATCAATAAACACATGAGCTCTTCGTACATGCAGTTTTATGCTGTCATAACCTTGTTCTAAGCGAAGTTTACGGATTTCGGCTAAGAAATAATTTCTTTTATTTTCAAAGTCAAGAAGTGAAGGAAAGCGGGTTATCAAAGAATGGAAAGTATCATTCAGCAAGCTCGGGTTTTGCTTAACCAATAAGTTGATAAACTTGCGGTTTTTGTCACAAAATGTCTGGAATGCCTCTCCTCTACTGCCATCCATATGATAAATAAAGAATGTTTCGATGACTGGCAGCAGCTTGCTTAATGTTGGGTTTGTGGTGCTTTCTAAGTCAGATTCTAAAGTTGTTATTGAGTTCAACACATCTGTAAGTGGCCCCCACAACCCTTCTAGTCCTTCAGATTTTCCTGAGACGCTTCTTAAGACAGTGCACAACCTTAAGAGTTGCAACTCTTTAATCCCTGTCCTTGATGTTTCATTTCGCTTTAGTGATTCCGCTATTTCTTCCCCAAGGACTTTTACCTCAGTGTTCAGTGCCTGCTCTATATGAACCCGATTTTCTTCATTTTGTGCCAGCTTGGTCACAAGGTCCACTACAACTTTGACTGTCGCTTCATTCAAACTTTTATAGCTTAAAAGGCTGCACAGCTGGCTTATCGCAAATTGGTCAATTTTCTGAACATTTGTCCCTTGCTTGTCTACTATTGCCAGAATTAAGTTAATAAGAGGAGTCAAATGACTACTGCTTGTCCTGAATAATTGCTGTTCAACTAGCTCTATTAGGGAATGGAAGCCTCTGATATCATCGTTTTCTCTGATATTTTTAATCAAAGGAAGTCTGAATTTAGAAGAAGATGACAAGTCTAAGGAAACCTTCGGATTCATCTTGGCAAGGTGCTGCAAAATGTCAAGGATTCTTCCAGATACAACTGCATATACTTGGTTGTAGTTCTCTATAAGAGAATCCGACCCATAAAGCTGCCTTGGTGGGAAATCCTCCCTGGGAGATATTTGCAGAAGTAAAGTAATGAGACCATCAAGCATTTTATGACGATTTGGTTGTTGTGCTGATAAATTAAGCATCAGTGAAGCGAAGATGTCGCGGTTTACAGGATTTGCTATATATAAGCATTTAAGTAAGACTTCTAAAAAGCTATCTTCCACTTGTATGAGGGAGTTGGCAAGTTTGTCATCAGCGACTACTTCAGAAATAGCTTTTCCTTCTTCTAGAGATGGAGGCCTGTGCTGTTGGGCTTGGTTTCGTTCCATCATGAAGTTTTGGCGATGCTGCCTTACTCTTTCTTGCAACATTCTAGCTTCAGCTATAAACTCAGGTGGTAATGAAGCCAAAAATTCATCAGTTGCAGTCAATAGCACTTCTCTTCTCAAATCTGGCGCTAAAGACGCCACAAAGGCTGCATTATCCATTTCTTCAGGTGGCCTATTAGCTGCTCTCTGCTGTTGCATTACTTCAGCCCTTAGATCAGGAGGTAGCGCATCTAAAAAGTCATCATCTGCATTTATATTATTTTGCCTAGCAGGTGGAGCTCGATACTGGGCTAAAATTTCTGAGCGAATGTCCTCAGGCAGAGCCTCTAGAAATGCTGGATCAATGCCTTCAGGTACAACTGAAGGGTTATTTGGAGCCTCTCCATTAGGAATAGCTGCTTTGGCCTCTTCTTCTATATGAGGTTCAGGCGATTTTTGCTCTTCATGAGGGATAATTTCTATTGGGTTCACATTTTCTCCTAGTATTAATGCAGGGATACTTGGCTCTCCTTGCTTTATTTCTTCAGGGATAGATTCATCAAGATGCATAGGAGGAATAATGATTTCTTCGTGACCTATTGAGAGCTCTTCTTTACTCTCTTCTGGAGACGACAATGATGACTCCATTTCTGCAATAAATTCTTCAGCATTTGTGGAGAACTCTTGGGCAAGCTCATCTAAGACTACATTGTCAAGCTCAGGAACTAGTCTAGGAGGGTTTCTTTCAATTGGAGCTTCTCGTGGCTGGGCTCTGTTTCTATTGAGCAAGACCTGTATGAATTCTTCATTTGAGGAGTCAAAGTCTCTCAGGAGCTGCATTATTTGGGTTGGGTCTTCAAATTCCCTGAGTAGGCCTCTCGCTTCTCTTGGCTGATAAATTGCGCTGCCATCTTCAGCTTCTTGCTGAAAAGCGTTTTCCAATATATGTCTCTCTCCTCTGTTATGTTCTTCTCGTCTGCCTGCAATTCCAGGTCCCCACTGTCTTCCAGGCTCAATTTCTTCATCTTCAACAAAATCATCAGCCCAGAAGGCTTCAGTATTATGACTTTCCAGTACCATTCCATCTAGTGCTTCCTCTTCTTCTATATGATCGCTTTCATCTTCTACTAATTCTTCCTCATCTTCCTCCTCTTCCTCTTCTTCCTCTTCAATCTCAATTTCAATCTCTTCATTTCCTTCATTTTCACCTGAACTAACTGAGTTGTTTTCTTCTATCGGATAATTTTCATCCTGCTGTGGAAGCTCTTCTGCAGCTTCATCTGACTCTTGGGGAGGTTTAGATAAATGTAATATGAAGTTAATGTTGTATCTTGTTAACAACTCAAGGGGAGCCAGAATTAAATTGAGAATTGATGCAGCTTTTTTGAAGTTTAAGTCAACTTTTTTGACAGTCTCTGAAAGAAGTCGCACCATACATATTTGGTCAGAAACTAAAAGCTTTGCGATTTCTGCAGGGTTAGTTGTAACAAATGGAGATTTAGACGACTCACGAAGCAGCTGCATAATAGTAATAGAGACTGTTCTCACAATGCTCATGGATTTTTCATTTTCAAACCATGGCTTCTTTACCTGCTCTGTAAACATGTCACGAAGTTCCCTAAAAATTCTTTTTCTCGCTTTGAGTATTGAATTATTATTTTCGAGCAAAAGCAAGTTATGGAGATCTGCAACTGGGGTGTTGGGATGTCTATGAGTCTGCTTAAATGTCAATACTTTTAATAGTTTTGTTGTTGTTTTTATCCAGCTTTGGTAAATTTCTGGCGAAATGGACTGGTTCGTGCCTGGTTGATTAAAAATTATTCGAGTTTCTGTAAGCTGCAAAGTATAGCGGAAAGGAATGAAATTTCTAACTAGATGGGTTAGGAAAGGTTTTGAGGTTTTTTCTGCGACCAAAGGATCTGATGCTGTTAAGGTCAGGTCAAAGAGGTTTTTAATAAGGATTGGATAGCATTGGATTATGTCAGCCATCAAAGAAACAATATGTTCAGTTCCAAGAATCATATCAGATTTCCCTATTTGTTCCTCTTCATATGCTTCTGAGAGAGAAGTTGAAAGAATTTCTATAGTTTTCCATTTTTCGGCTATGATGTCTTTTCGGTCTTTTTTTAATTTCACAACAACTGTTTTATCTTTTTTCATTATCACACACATATTATCCATAGCATGCTGGAAAATTTCTTTGCTTCGGTTAGCTTGGGATTTAAAGTTTTTAAGAAAAGCATCTAGCTGAGGAGTTCCATTGAGTGCCTGCTGTATTGCAATTTCAAAGGTAGCCTGCAAAATATAAGGATCTTCAGAGAGCTGCTTTATCAAGTTGAAATAGCTTGTTAATAGTGCTTTTCCTCTTGGCTCTGGTTTAGAAATTGTAAAGGTAAGCAATGGGAGCAATCCTCCTTCATCTAAAAATATTCTTGCACATTCAATATTAGTTGTAAGAGAAGTTAAGAGCTGTATTAACAGAACTACTTCATTTTGATCTAAAATAGGTCCTTTTTCTTTATTTACTCTTACAAACCTCGCCAAGGTAAACGTTAATTCAGCTTTGCCAGTTTCTCCAAACTTCACGAGTATATCAGCAATAGAAAATAAATAGCCTATCCAATGATAATTTTCTTCACTTATTTCAGGCTCATCACAGAGTTTCTGGAGAAAATTCACAGCGTGCTCACAGAAGTTATTCCCTTTGATAATTTCCAAAATATCAGCTGATTTTGAAGATAAAACTGAAAGAACTTGCAAGGAAGCGCTAAATTGCTCAAAAGTAGCCGGTATTTCAAATAGCTCTAAATTTGTCATCCCTTCAGTTACATCTTTGAGGCTTCCTACTTTTAGTTTCTCATTTGCAATATTCCCAACCAGAGAAAGCAACATAAATGCTATATCAGCATGTGGAGCATCAGCTTTATTACAAATTTTCAACAAAATTTCTCCTACCGATGCACTCATAGATGGGATAGCTGGAAGAGAATTTATCAGCATTTGGTGGAGATTTTCAAAATTGATCGAGAGGGTAGGCGATTCTTCTTTTGGAGGTGGAGGAGCTAGATCATTGGCTTCAGGGTGGTTGAAAATCCACTCCATTGCTAGTTCAATGCTGGATGCTCCTGTATGAAGAAGAGCTTGACGTGCAACGTTTTCTGGGAAGCCCATTTCGACGAGCTGGGTTGTGGTGGAGTTATCCACTTGAGGAGCCTGCTCTTTTGATATTTCTGAAAGTTGCTTCAAAACTTCTAAGACAGACTTTGCGAAGGCATTAGATACAATTCCGCATTCAAGGAAGTTGAGGTTTTTTATGCAGGTAAAGACAGAATTTTGCATTTTTTTAACGACTTCTTTGGGACCGTCGATATTTAAGGCTTTGAGAACAGCTGAACCTCCAGAGCCTGCATATTTGCCACTTACTAGTCCTTCTAAAGCTTTTCCTGAAAGATTTCATAATATTTGGAGCGAATTCACTAAATCATATGGCAATTTCTCTTCTCTATACAGCTTAAATGAAATCTCTTTCAGCTGATACACAAACTTAAATATATTATCCAGCCCTCCTGCTTGTGAAAATGCCCATAATGTCGAAGGACTTGACCCTTGTTCATGCAACAAAATTTTCAAAATATCAGAAAATTGCAGACAGAAATAATAAGCCTGTGCTTGATCTGTATTGTTTAGATTCAGCAATGATGTCAAATCAGCTAAAATATCACCCATAACTCTGCTAATTTTTACTCCAACTTCTTCAGAGACGCTTTGTCTGCCTCTTGTGCTTGGTATTCTTGTAGCAAACCTGAACAGCCTCCTCACAGAAAGTTGGCAAGTGAAATAGAAATTTTCCTCATAGCTCTTCATTTCAGCGTTTTCTATGTTCTGGATGTCAATTAGCATGTTGAATTTATTTGTAAGTTTTTCGTTGGATTTGCTGAATACTGAAAGTCTGGCTTGTTCTGCTATTAAAAGTCTCATATAATAGGAAAGTCTGCTAAGAGTGTTGCAGAGCTCGTTAATGTTATTGGTGACTCCAGTACCATATTGGAGGACAAGCCTTGTCATTTCTACGTAAGAGTCAGTTGCAGTTAAGATGAACATAAATTGAGTTTTTAGTTCGTCAGTGATGTGGCTGATGTCTGAAAGTGATTTTAAGTTTCCTACTATATCTTCCATCTTCCCTAATTGCTGATTCAAAGCTTCCAAAACTTTTCCAAGGACAATTGGTGTCAAATTTACAGGAATTGATTTAAAGCACGTCAAAACTGTATGAAATTCATTACTATAAGTCAGCGGCAAAATGGGCAGCCTAAACAGACCCAAAAATTCTTCCAAGCCTCCATTGTCTAAGAACCCTCGTATCAAGTCAGTTGAATAGTTAAAAAGCATCGCTAGAAGTCTGCCTATATTGGTAAGCTGCATAAAAAATGACTCCTTTGCTGATAAATTGCACGATCTCAAGTTATAAATTAGTTGAATGCATCCTCCAACAGCTTTATCTCTGATCCCTGGGACAATTGTCATTAGCTCCTGCAAACTTTCTCCTATTCCTACAGCTACATCGTTTGACAGCACATTAGTATCAATTGAGCCAAGGGCTTGCAAGATTCTTGAAATCGTATTAAATCTTTCTATTAATTGAACGCCTTCAGCTTGTAGAGATATTTGGCATAAAAATCTGGTGATTACTCCCATAAGTTTGGAATTTGGTGGTAGAATGGTTTCTAAGCTATTAAAAAATGCCACCATAGTGCCGTCTGCTATCCATTCAGTAACAATAGGGACCTCTCCGATTATTGTATTTAAAATTTGAATAGCTGGCTCATATAAATCAAATCTTTGCTTTTCAAATAATTTTTTTAGTGACTTTATCAAGTCAGCTTCTAAAATTTCTCTGACTTCTTCTTGTGCAGCTCCAGGCTCTGCTTTGGTCAACACAATTTTTATAACCCTTAGCAATGGTCTTAGCAATGCAGATCTTGCAATTTCCGTCGGTATAATATCAGCTGTAAAAGAGTAGAAGCAGTCTTGAGGATTTGTCAATAGTTCAATTTCGTTATTAGTTAACTGGAGAACAGTATCCAGGCCATCTAGCTCTCTAAACATATCAATGGAATGCGATATTAGAACGGTCAAAATTCTGGTGGCCTTTGCCATTGATGTTAAAGAGTATCTATATGTATTATTTTCAGGCATTTTCAGCATAAGTAGTAATGATACTATCATCCCAGGCACATGAGAAGAATCTACTCTGTATTTATAGTCAGCAAAAATACTTGCTAAGTGTAAGACTCCATCAATGAAGTCACAAGATCGAGCTGTTTCTGTGATTATCAGGGCTGGAATAGGGTACACAATGTCTCTTAATAAGCTTTGCATTAAGCCATGCTGCTGCCAAGCTGCTAATAAGTTATGAGTCGCTATTATTAATTGATTTTGAGTGACTTCATGCCGCGATGGCTGCCCTTCTAGCATAACTAAAACTGCACTTAGTAAATGTATAGCTTGGATATGCACCTGTGGACTTGCTGGCATTCTTAGCAGTTCTGAAATCGCAGGGAGCAGCCACAGTTCTGGAAGCGACCTATTGAATTCCTGCAGCATATGAAAATCAGGTGAAACTTGCAGAAAAATGCTTAGCGCCAGCAGTTGGCAAGAAACTATCAGTTGGCGGTCATGAAAGCTATGAAGAGAAGCATTAATTCTCTTTCGGTTCAAAATAATATATTTGAGGTCTTCAGGAGTCTCATTAGTTCCTATAAGTTCTTCTTGGATTTGGAAAGAAGGGATTTCTTCATCGCTGCAGAGAGTTTGCAAAGGAATCGAAGTATTGTTGTGAAGCTGTGAGCCAAGCCCAATCACGTACAGTTTGTGGGTCAATTTATGGTTTCGATGTGCCTTTGTACTTTTCATAGTCTGATTGATCCTGTTAGCTACTAGATAAAGCACTTGAAGCGCTTTATAAACCAGATCCCATTCTGAGAAATCAAGAATGAGGATTAAGCTGTCAATTGAGTTGTAAAGGGCCTTTGAAGTTGCAGGCTTTAGCAGGATCTGAGTCTTATCTAAAAGAATTCCAAGGAGGTCAAGATCATGAGTGGAAAGCGAATCCTGCAAAAGACCATTAATTCGGTCAAGAACTGGGAGAACAGGTGCCAAATCATCAACTCTTTGCCATTCATAGTCTTTCAGCTCCATAAGTTCGCGTAAAAACTCTTCTTTTGGTAGTATTGATACTGACTTTGCCCACTGGCTTAAGTCTTCTGACGTACCTTTAGCTTCGAGGTTATTCATTTATATCAGAATCGTAGAATTGATTATAATTTAAGAGCATAAAAACTAAGAAATGTTAGCTCAGCGGGGTTCATATCTAATTTGTAAAAATTAAATGATTAGGAACTATTTTCATAGAAAGTTTATATTAAGCGCGCCTCTAATAAGGCGAAAATAAGTTTTCCTGATAGGACTTGACTATAATTATTCAATAAATATTTTGATAGTTTTATGAATATTTAATACTTTGGAGAATGACTAAATACTCCAATCCAAGATCATTCTAGATTAGCTATTCTAATAAGCATAATTCATGATGAATAATTAGAATATGATATCTGCATCTTTCTCCTCCATGTTAAGAATGTTATGGCTCTCCTCTTCAGCTGCCGCGGCTCTGTCTTCGTTTTCCTTTTGCATTCTTTCTCTTTCAATATGCTTTTTCTTAGTGTCTTGGACTTTCTTAAGCCTAAAGAAGTCTTCTCTCTCAAGCTCGTCAAGCTCTCTTTTGATGTAAGCAATAGCACCTTGGATTCTGGGGATGACAACGTTTTCTAAAGCGTTGACTCTTCTACTGGTGATTTTAATAATTTCGTCTAAAGTAAAGAAAGATGATTGTAGTCCTGCAATGGTAATTAACAGCTTGAGGAGCTTATTGAACTTCTCTTTGCACTTTTGGATGGCTGCTCCACCTCCACTGATACCTAATTGCTTGGTAGCTTCGTCACCAAGTTCTTGTTTAGAATGGAAGACTGGGAGATAAACACCACCTTTAGGAGTTAGGCCTAATCTGACTTGATTAGATGCGCGCTTCACAGTTTCCACTAAGATTCTTCCAAAATCTCCTGCACCCCATTGAGCTTCTGCGAGAGCGAAAACAGCTTCATTCATATCATCTCCTAACCCTTTCTTTGTTTTCAAAATATCATGTAGAACTTCATTGAAAGTCTTTTTTAAGCCGTCTAGTTTTCTCTTCAGCAAGTCATGACCTTTGCTTGCTCCTGTCAACTTCCCCTTCCACATCTGAAGCTGTGCCCTGCTGGGCAAAATACGCATGGTCATAGCCATTTTATTATTCTAATTTTGCATTGGTTTAGCTATCTATTCTCTAGTGTTTCTGGATTTATGCTGCTATGCAAATAATTATAGCTTAAGCTAGATTATAAAGATTTGATAATTAATTTATTTATTTTGTCAAAAATTATATTATAGCAAACTTGACTACTCTTCTTGGAATATATATGGGAAGAATTTGCAGAAACGCTCACCATATTGAGCTGGATTAGCGACACTTAGGTCTTTATTTTTCCCTTTTAGTACTGTTTTGATGGCTTTTTCTGTTGCCTTTTTAAATGTGTATTCCTGGAAAATATCAATAATCCCAAGAGAATAGCACAAACCAGTAGGAGAGAATTGCAGATATCGGCATTTAATATTCGGAGCCCAGCTTTCTTGATAAAAAGCAAGAATTAATGAGTAGTCCATAATACCAACACTTCTTAGCATCGCTGAATCAGAGTTTATAACTTTTATAAGAGATGATTTTATATTTTCATTCAGATTAACTCTCTGGGAAAATTCCCTAAAGTTGTTATCTTTTTGCACTACCCCTAGTAAAGACATTTCTGCTCCAAAACAAGAAGTTCTTCCGACAGTGCTTCCTTTTAGATCAAAAATATAGGCTTTCGATTTATTCGGGATAATATTTTCCATCAGAATTAAATTCACATTAAATGGCAAAAGAGTAAAAATTCCTAAGATTCTTACTATTAATGAATCTGGATTTGCGATGATATGATTATAATAAATACCTAAGAAATTCTTGAGAAAAAATTTTCTTTCTGTTGCAGTCATAGTTTTTATTATAAACTTTTCATCAGAGGTTGTATAAATAAATGCTTGGCTTTTTCCTCCTTGATTACTTTGTCTTACATTGATCGAGTCTAAATTTTCTTTATTAATTAATGATCGATATAGCTCTTGCACAGAAATTCCTATTTTCTGCCTCAAAGATGCAAAAATATCTGGAGCATATTCTTTTAATTTCAGCTCTGAGTAATAAACTGAATAAATTTTACGCTTGTTTAAGTCTACTCCATGATATAAACTTATTCTTTTAAAGTCATTTAGCTGAAAACTAAATAATCGATGCATTTTGAATGACTCAAATCTACGTTTATTTTACGTTATTTCATATAGATCAGTCCAATCATTTAAATTTTCGAACCTCAGCGATAAAGTGCATAAGATTTCTAACACTGTCTGAATAAAAATTACTTTTTCAGTCAAATCATGGAAAAAATCACCGAGGTAACTTATATTTTTGGAGAGCCTTGACGGTAAAAGGTCTTGCTCAAGTGAGATATTTGACTTTGTTAACAGATCTTGCTGCATTGAAATATTTGATTCTCTTTGAATAATACCTTTTCTTTTAAATAAAGTTGTATAAATTTCTATTAGCAGCTCTTTATTTCCTAATCTTGCTGCTGCAACAACAATCCCTGATAAGCATCCTAAGATGACTCCAATAGGAACAACTACATTTTCTTCTTGCTCATTGAAAACATCTAGAACTGATGCAAGTGTAGATATAGTTCATATAGAAGAAATGCATAAAATGACCATTGTATAATTAAACATAACTTTTGCATAAGCGTCTTCCATTTTCCTTACAGCGATTACTACGGAGCTTCACATAATTGGCAAGTGAACGACTAAAGGAACAAATTCTATATAATGTCCAGATGTTTGAGGATTAATAAAGCAAGTCCTTAGATGAGAAGTCCCAAAGCTTCCAACTATAATGACTATCAGTACAAGGAAAAATGCAATCAAAGAAGAGAGAACGTGATATATCCTTAGTCTTGTTAAATATGCGGTATCTCCATTAAATGTCAATTTGATAATTATCTCCAAGCTAAGAGCCACAAGATAATTTCATGCCAATAAAAAGAAAAACACATTAAACCCGCCAACTACTTCACATAAGTTATTGTCGACTAGAAATCTGCATAAAACATACGTGTGAATTCTTTCTTCTCCAGAAAATCAATGGAGATCATACATCGCTTGAGTGAGACATTGGATGAGAATAAGCTGCCCAGGGTGATCCATCATTTTTGGGATGAGGAAATGAATCATTGCAGTAGCTATACTAAAGACAAATGAGACAGAGGCAAGGACAACACCTAAAATTACAATTTCATCAAGAGACGCCATGTTTCATACTAAAGTTCACCTTAATAATTTTAAGTTTACACAAATATTTAAATTGTGACCGAACAGAAAAAATTAAAGAAATACCCTCGGTAATAATTGAGATGTCTTAATAACATAATTACATATACTTAATTTCTTAAACTAATCAGCCCAGGTGCTGCTCTTTCTTTTTTTATCCTTTCTTTTTCTTTATTTCTAGGTGACAAGCCGATAACATAAGGGCTTGAATTAAACTTATCAGAGACTTTCTGTGGAGATAATTTAGAGTTTTTGGCACTATTTCGGGAAGAAGTTGAAAAGCCACCATCTGATCCTGTTGCTAGCCTTTCAACAACCTTTCTCTTTAACGCACCTGATGGCTTCTCTATTGAGATGCTTTGCTTTTTCTTATTGGGGACATATTTTTTATGAGGAAGAAGTCTATTAACGCTCATACTTTTCTGCATGCGGTTACTTGGGACTAAAGGATTAGGAAAATTAAGCACATTTGTTCTTGGTTTCGGGATCTTTGAAGGTGAGATTTCAGGCAAAACTGTATATGATTTATTACTATAGCCTTCAACTTTAGTCATTTTTGGCGATCCTATTTGTGGTAAATTTATAGCTACTTCTGAAGTAATCTGATCAATAGGCTTAAGCTCTTTAAACCCTCTAAGGATTGGTTCTGGAAGAGTTATTGACTGATTTTTAAATATAACTTGGGCTTCATCTATAATAGAGTCTCTAATTTTTAGCTGGTCTTCTAAATTCTGTATTAAGTGGTCTTTCTGTTTTATCAAGTCATTATGCCTTTCTTCATTTCTTTTTATTTCTAGACTATTTAAGTCTAAGATATGGTCTTTCATCTCACATTGAAGCTGAGCAAGTTGAGCATCAGGGACTCCCAACTTCATTCAGCTAGCTTCAAGGATTTTTCTTTTCTTTTCTAACTGCTCAAGTTTCTGGTTTTCTCTTTCAGCTGAGTCTATATGGTCATTTATAGCATTATTTAACAGTTTAATCTCATCTTTTACACTGGAATATTGAACAGAATCTTCACCTTTGTCCCCTGCAGCTTGTAAAAGTTCAGAGTTTCTTTGTGCAAGAATGGTTTTAAGCTGATCAATACTCTGCTCGGCCTGATAAATCGCCTTTTTAGTTCTTGCTTCTTCTTGAAAATGATTTTTCAGCTCAATTTGGTATTTTTCGACATTTACTGAAGGTAGGTTTCTTCTATTGTTTAATTGGTCTCTTAGATCTAAAATCTCTTGTCTTAGCTGTGAGATAATAGATGTGTATCTCGCTATATGATATTGGACGTTTACGACGTTTCTTTGAGACGTCGTCTTAATGTTTTTTGCTCTGTTTGCATAAAGTAATGTGTTATAGGTATCTTCAAAGGATCCAGCAAATGGGGAAATGCAAGCAATCATGACAGTTCTGCAATTACCTCCTAATGAGTCTTTAAGCAATCTTGTCAGTTTCGAATCTCTGTATGGGACATAAACTTTGGTATTTTTTTCATTCATTTCACATAAGGCATTGATGCAGTTTCCCAAAGCTAAAAGTGATCTATTTATATTTGCCCCTTCAATAAGTCTTAACCCCCTATTTTTCGTGTTAGCAGCCCTTTCTGATCCAGCTAAATCAATAAGATTTAATTTTCCTACAAGCACCTCTGCCTCAACCCCAGAAGCTCTGTCTCTATGCTCTGCAATAATTTGTAGCACTGCATGCGATCTGCTAGAAGTTTCATTCGCTTGTGTTGGTTCCTGGGTCCTCCTTCTATTCCCGTTTCTTATGCTAGTTATGACATGCTCAGGAGAAGTTGCCATAATTTCAGTCAATCCTACTATTACAACCCCTTTTATAGGATCTTCCCTAATTTCCAATGTCTCCATGCTGGGGTTAATCAGATCCCTCACAATTTCGTTATAAATCTCCAAATAGCTTAACTTTACAGTATAGTCTCTTTCTCCAGACATCTCTTCAATCTTGCTAAAAATTTCCAAAAAGGTTTTGAGCATTAATCCAGGTCCGTCTACTTCTCCTATCATTGTATAAGTTTTTCCAGCTCCAGTAGGGCCATATGCAAAAACAGTAGCATTAAAGCCATTTAGAACTCCATCGATCAAGAATTTTGTAGTTTTTTCAAAAATTGAGTCCTGTGATGCGTTCTGATTAAATGCATAATCAAAGGCATATTGTTTTTCTCTGGTACGGTTTTGCCTGAAAGCTTCCTCTGGAATATTTTGTCAGTCTGAAGGGTCAAGGAGCACAATAACATTGCTATCAAGAACTTGAACGATCTGATGGTCGTCGATTTCTTGCTCCTTTTTGGTAAGAGGTCTAGCCCTGACAGCAACTAAAATATTGGAAGCTCCTTGCTGCATTTGTTGCAAATGATCGTCAACTTCAGCATCGCCGCTTTGTGATGATTTTTTATCAAGGTTCTTGCTTCGTTTGTCTTCTCTTAGTGAGCTCATTTACAAGTTATAGAAAAATCTCTGTGTTTTTTATTTTTTTGTATATTCAAAAGATTTGAAAGTATTTAAAATTATATAGAGGATAATAATCGAATTAAGAGATATTCCGAATTAAAACAGATTAATCTTATTATTTTATCAATTAGTCTTATTCTATTTACCATAATGACAATCAGTAGGAATTTCCGCATACTTGCAAGAGGTATATCCATATCTTTTAGTTTATATAATGATAAATACATTAGGAAACAATCTTGAATTATGGATACCAGATATTTCTAATAAAAATAAAGAAACTTATTTCTATAGCAAGTATGGAATAAATAATAAATAATACTTTGAAGTCTTAGCATTCTCTGTGGCAGAATGAACTATAAGTAGAGATTTGTTTTTGTATATGTATTTACTATTTACTTCAAAATTATTAGGAGAAATAAAATAAATTGTATAGATAGGCAAAAGTAGGCAATTTATTCATCTCCGATTATAGCTCAGTTGGTAGAGCATGGGACTGTAGAAAAATAGTCATCCCAGGGTCCCCGGTTCGAATCCGGGTGATCGGATTTTTATTGATAATCAGATTAATGCTCCAGTATTGTCAAGCCTGCTATTCACCTATATTATAATACACCGCTATCAAATGAGAAATGTTAAAAGCCATAAGCAATATTTATCAACCATTCTGGATTCTTATAAAATTCATTTTATCTAATACTATATATTCCTCAATTAAATTATATGTTTACCTCCGATTATAGCTCAGTTGGTAGAGCATGGGACTGTAGAAAAATAGTCATCCCAGGGTCCCCGGTTCGAATCCGGGTGATCGGATTTTTTATTCTATTTTCGCATAAAATTTTATTATTTGTCATCTAGAATTTTATCTTACAATTTATATCCAATTATTTAGCACACAAAAGAGCTTTTTAACTGAAAGCTTTTGATTTTCACTTGTTATTAGTATTTGAAGAGCTCTAAATTTCTTTTATATATAATTTTATGAAAAATTTAAATTAATGACGAATTTCAAAAGTAATGTAAGATGGATAATCACATAATACCTCAGCATTCAAACATCTTCATAGATGGCTTAACATTTTTCAGCGACTTTGATTCAGGGAATCTTAATCGTGCATCTAAAGTAGGACAGAATCAATATGAACTTTGTGTTGCTGCTGACGCAGCAGATAAGGGTTTCAACAATTACAGAGTGTGGTTTCATTTCGGAATTAAAGGATTAAGAAAAGGCAATTTTTTTAAGCTCACTATCATGAATTTAAGCAATTTTAGACTGATGGCAGCCCCTTCTTATAGACCTGTATGAAGATCTATCCCATCACAGCCTGAATGACAGAGGATTCCAACAGATTCTTCATTTGAAGCAAGCATTCCTTCATGTTTCAAGCTTTCCTGGGTTTTTGAGATGAATTACATGGACAATGACCTTTATTTTGCCTTTGCCCCGCCTTATCCTTACTGTGAAGTTGCCAAAAGCATAAATAGTTTCCAAGATATTTGCCCTATAGATTCAATTTTTTATCGAGAAATTATTACTAGAAGTATTGATGGGAGAGATGTAGAACTTATTACTATTTCTAACAGAGAAAATTTTACTACAGAAAGAGAAGACAGACTCTATCCAGCATTTCTGACACAAGAAGCTAGGTGTTATAAGCCAGCAAAGCCAGTTATTTTTATCAGCGCAAGAGTGCACCCAGGAGAAACTCCAGGGTCGTTTATGCTTGACGGATTTTTAAAAGCGTTATTAGCTCAGGATAGAAGAGGATATGTATTGAGAAAACTTTTTGTTTTTAAAATAATTCCAATATTGAACCCTGACGGAGTTTATCGAGGGCATTTCCGTGTTGATCAGAATGGAAATAATTTAAATAGATACTATATTACTCCTACACAAAATGAGCACCCAACAATTTTTGCAGCAAAGACATATGTAGAGTATTTAAACTCGATATCAACTGTGGCTTTTTATTTAGATTTTCATGCCCATGTCTCTCGAAGAGGATGCTTTTTATTTGGGAATTACTTAGAAATAGAGCAGCAAGTAGAAAACGAATTATTCGCAAAATTGATGGAGCTAAATTCGCCCTTTTTTGATTTTAGTGAATGTGATTTTTCTGAAAAAAGCATGACTGCAAAAGATCCAAAAGACCAGCACTCTAAAGAAGGCTGTGGAAGAGTAGCTTTACATAAAAGCACTGGAATTATAAGATGCTACACAGTTGAAGGACCTTATCACGTAGCTAGACCTTTGCACGCAATTACACCCTTAATAAACATAAAGGTGGGGAGAAGACATCCAGAATTACCTATAATTATTATGAATCAGGCAATTCTGGTTTACAATAGATATTTGTTTGACGACTTAGGATGTGCTATTGCTGCATCCATACTTGATACGTCTGGGTTAAATCCATTATCAAGAGTTCCTTCAACTGAGTATAAATGCGTTGAAACCCTGAAAGAGTTCATTTCATCAAGGATAAGCATTCAAAGAAAAAGGCATAATCTAGTAACGAGAAGCTCATCCAAGACCGAGATTGAAAAAACGAATAAATCCAACCCTAAACAAATTTTGCCTAAAGTCGCAAATAAAGTAGCCAGAAAATTACCAATTATTTCCCCTATTCTTTCGGAAAGAGTTGGTACAAGTTTTTCTTTACAAAAGTCAAATCAAAAATTGGCGACTTTACCCCCAAGAAGACAAACGACTACTCTTCTTAAATACCATAAAGCTCAAAGTTAAGGAGGGTTATTTATGTTAATATTAAACAAATTAATAAGTAAAAGAAATCTTTATAATTATCTTAAATAGCAAATTGTTAAGTGTATTAGTAATATAGTTGCAAAGAGCCAAGATATAATAAATTATCTCTTATATCGAGAGCTTGGTTTAGCTTTGTAAAATAGTTATTATGACGTAAACTAACAACTCAAGAAATTCTTAAATTACTATTTCTTCCCTAAGATTATAAGACTATTTTTTCTGTCTTGGCGTAAAAGTTGACACTCTTTCAATATTACTCTCTCGAAGTTCATGCAATTTTCTTTCAGCTGTGCTATAAAAATAATCTACTTCTGAAATATTTTTTCGAGGAATTTGAGCTCCTCTTTTGAACTCATTCCTTGTTTGAGTAAGCAGACTTTCTCTCATCCCAGGAGGTCTTTTCATTATAAGCTTCAAGTAATGTCTATACATTATAAGAACTTCGAACTTGAATGATGACTGCATCTTTTAAAATGAATTATCTATTTATCAAATTTGATATAGAAATCTAACCCTAGCTATGCAAAGGGAATATCATTTTGTAACTCGCCAGTTGAAGACTAATAAAGAGGAATTTATATTAAGATAGATCTAAATCTGCTACTTGATTTTATCGCGGGTAATCAATGTTTAGAAAAGTTTAATTGGCAAAAATAAAAATTTCGCATTTCATAATAATTCCAGTAATTAAATCTATTTATTAAGCTCTATGCATTATCATAAATATCAAAAATTGTAAGATGTCATATTTACTGATGATATTTAAAATTAATTTGTAGTAATAATGGAGACGGACCATTTTGCAAATGTGCAATCTAGGAAGATTCTCAATGGTATTGCTTATTCAGAAATTAAAACTCTCACCATATCACAATTTAATATAATTTCAACATCAAGAATGACTCCGTTCGGAGTTATCTTACATATTGAAATCCCCAAAAATGCAATAAATGCTTATCAAAGCATAGAAACTATAGTATTTGAAATTCATATAGAAGGAAAATATCCCTATCAGCCTCCCAAAATTTTATGTGAAACCATTTTTAATTATCCATCCATTTCTGATGGCAGAGATCTTTTGGCTGAAATTTTAGAAAGTAGCTGGTCTCCTAGAGTTAAAATTTCTGATTTGATTAGAAAACTACCAAAATTTATTGAAAACATATCAAAAACAAATATTTTAAAGCTTCTTAATATAGGAAAATTCCATTTGGGTCATCCCATGCATCTGACAAGCTGAGCATTGAAAGAAAATATGGAATATTTTATATGCCATGAAATTGACCCAAAACTTTCTATCATTAAGCATGAAAGAATTATTGTAATAACTCATACAAGAATTTTAATTTTAAGCGTAAGCAAGGATTTTCTTGGTGTTGGTCATTTACTAAGCTGAGCATCATTGGATTCGATATATACAATTATTAGATCAAGATCTCAGGAAAACAAAGTGGTAATTCAATGAAAAAAAATAGCTAAGGAAAGGCAGATTTCTCAGCAATTCCTGATAGATGAAGCATCGAAATTTGTTGCGCTGGTATGCAGCAATATTCGAAAACTAAGTGATCTGTATAATAGAAGCTTAGTAAATGAGCTTGATAGCGATGACATCAATTTAAATGAAGGAAACAGTAAAATTTTAGAAGAGATATCTAAATATGAAAGTATGTTTGAAAGCAATAATAAAATAGAAACAGTTGATTCATTAATGATTTTATATCAAAAAGCTATTGAATATTATTCTCTCAAAGATGAAATGATGTATCAAAAATTAATTCAGAGGATGCATCTGTTCCTATCAAAGAAAAATATCATGAGAATGTTTGAAAATAGAAAAAAATTAGAAGAGGGGAAGAATATGGAGAAATTAGAAGATGAGAAAGAAAAATTAATATAATGCTATTGCAAACAGTTTTAAATATTTATAACTAAGCACACTGATGCACCATTATAAGGTCTATATTAATTTGAATATTCTTAACTTAGCTCACTTCCTGCACTATATCTATAATGACACTTGTAAACCCGATTATCGCCAAAGACCAGCTGATAATCAGGACCATAAGATTTCGAGGTGTCGTCAAAGGCTTCTCACTAAGTTTGATGTACATAAGACCAGGAATTATCAACCCCATAACTCCAGCACAAAACCCTCCTAGGAAATTAAAAACGACTGTTATATTCGGATAAAACATCGCTATAAGCATGCAGCCCATAATTGTAGTCAGAGTTATGGACAAATGCATTATTAAAGACGACGTACCATCTACTTTAAATAGCAATTTTTCAATAGACGTTCTGCAAGGGAGCAAATTTATCGGGATTGCAATTGTTAGCGTAAAAGAAATCAGGACTCTTGCGATTACCATAGCCCAGTCATTTCCTATGCTGTCTGGTGCTTTTCTCATTATAATTAGATTGGGGGTATCGTTGAGGCAGGATAAATAGCCAAATAAGGCAAGAATACAGAAAAGAGTGCTCATTATATATATAGAATTTCGAGTAACTTTTTTCATCCTTGGTTCTGTTCTATTAAAAAGTTCCCCTTGAATTCTCGCAATATTCTGATGACAGAGATAAGCAAACATTCCAATTGAAAAAGCGCTGAAAATGTTTATGTCGACCACAAAATAATTTGTTTTAGAAAAGTTGTTATGTTTGACGAAAAATGGGAACTCTATAATTACCACAAGCATAACGAAAGTCAGACAAATGACATTAAACAAAGCCTTGAATCTAAGAGTTGTAAGTTTTCTCATAAGTCCCAAAGGTGTAACTATAAGTACATTTAAAAATAGCATAATTAAGTCTCTTTCTAGTGCTCTGTTAAAGCTCATATTCCAAGACTTGAAAATGCTTGGGACAATTTCTCCCACAATTATATTTAAAGCGATAATAAGGCCAAGTCCATTTAAAATTATAGCTGTGTCTAATAGAATGGCCCATTTCGTTCCAAGCATTTCTTTGCAGACAGTCGGATAGTGGTAGATATTGTACTTTTTAGCACAATTACTGACGGTTTTCAAACTGTAATACATCAAGAAAGCACAAAGTATAACAATCGCCAGGCCCAAAATTAAGCCTGCCTGTAGCAAGCAAAGGGGTATTGCCAGGTATCCTGCACCCATTGCTGTCGAGGTCAGAATAAACACGGATCCTCTAAGAGAGCCTTGCTTCATTGGGCCAAAAGTTCTGTGCACCCAAGAATTCCTTTTTGCTTGATAATTATTTAAAGGAGGAAGCTTGGTTATCTGGTCTTTGTCGTTGTAATCAATTAAGCTGATTTGTTCTCCCGTAGCCATACTTATGTAATATTACATAAACACACCACAATAATTAAAGCATCGGAAATTCGAAATTTAAAAGCTGATTTTAAGCAGTAAGTTGGTGCTAAAAATTGATTTTTTAAGTTTGAGTATCCTTTATTTATCCATTATTGATTTGGAGCAAAATATGTAAATTAAATATTAAAAAATTTGGTTTATTATAAAATACAATTCGCTGCAAAAGGCTTCAACCAAACTCATAGATTTAAATAAAGATAAGGTCTAATGCTTATTCAGGACTTTTTTTAGTTCATGAAGTCTTTCAGTCGATAAGCTGCTGCTCATCTGGCTTGCATTGAGGTTAGGGATTTGTAAAATTGGACGATTAAAGTGAGTTAGTTGTTCTGATCTGGATTTTCCATTCCTATTGAAGCTTGCTATAATGTCAAAAGCTGATTTTGATCTTGTATTTGTCATTTTCGCAGGTAATGCTTCTTTAAATAAAACTTTGGGATATTTTAACAATGTTTCTTTTGCTGGTTTTGATTCAAAATTTGATTTTCTCTTTATTCTTTCAGTATAAATTTCTTGAGGATTAAGTCCATCACTTTCTTGAGGGTTTCCTGAAACTGGGGAAATTAGAAAGGGATTCCATTTCGGCCGATTCAAATTAACTCTACCAAGATCTGAGCCTTCATTTTGTCTTAATTTAAGCATGGTAATACTTCTATAAGAATAGATCCTTGTGGTATTACTTTTCTTTTTCCTGTTAAACTGCAATCTTCCGTCTGAAAAATTCTTTGATATAATTTTCTTGAGAGGAAGCTTAGGGATGCTGCTAAGATTTGCTTTATCTATTGGAATTAGAAAGCAAGTTTTTATTATTTCATCAATTTCTCCTATCATTTGGTCCATTTCGCTATCAAACTCATCATATCGATCTTCATCAACCTCAAAAACTTTATTTAAAGCTTCAGAATCTGGTAGATATTTCTCCAACAATTGAGTTTGGGAAAAATAGCTTTCTTTCATCTTTTCACGCCGAAATCTCATAACCATTTCTTGAGCTTTTTCATCCCTATCACTGGGCTTGAAGTGGTAAATAATTCTCGATCTTGATAAGTCCATGTATAACAGTGGGTAGTTTAATTATTATTTCATTAAAATTTGGGAATAATTAATATTAGCATGTAAAGAAACTATCATTACTTTAATGGAAAGATTAGTGGCCTTTAAAATAATTTTAATGTTGAAAGTTAACTTTATTAAAACTGTTTAACAAAGTGCTTTTAATAGCTCTATAACCATAACTTTGAACTCTTCTAAGTCCAATTTACCATCTTGGTCTTCGTCTAAAGCGTCGATGAGCTCGTTCACCATTTCATCGCTAGGAGGAGTCGTTCCACAATCCTGAGATATCAGCGCTAGAGCTTCTTTTAATTCATTTCTTTCAATAGTTCCTGATTGATCTGTATCGAAACTGTCAAAAATAGCTTTTGCAATCCCATGAACTTCAGCAGGGTTATTTAAAATTGCTTGAATTTCTGCCATTTCAAATTATATACTTAATATAATAAAATCTTTTTTCAATATATCTATAGTTAAAGAAATATTTCTTAAAAAATAACAGATATATTATATTTTAGTATTAAATAAATCTTTATATTTAAAAATCCAAATAAAGTAAAATCTTTATTTTTTCATGACTGAATTCAGTAATACAAATGATCTTTTCAATCCTTTTAACTCTTTATCTAAATCAATTTTCTCAATAAATGTCTTCCTTTGAGGACGAGGAGTTTCTGTAATTTCGCTTTTTTCTTTATCAAACTCATGCTTTTCAAGCTCTTTCTCATATAGAGAAATTATATTTTCATACTTCCGCTTTACAAGCTTCAGTGAGTCAATTTTTTCTAAATATTTTTTTTCTTTTGCAATCATATCTACTTTGATCCTTTTCATTTCATGCTGAGTTTCTATATTTTCTGCTTTATATACTCTCTCTTGATCAAGCTCTAGCTTGATTTCTTTAACTTTTTCATTATTTGCCTCTACTATTCATTCACAAAGAAGGAAAATCCCTTTTAAGCATTTTTCTAGAGCTGCAGAATACTCCGGTATAAACTCCGTCATCCCTCGAATAATTATTCTCAAATGCCTTGAATATTCTCCTATTCAATACTCAACCTTTTTACTAAGATCTTCATTATTTACCTTTTCGGTACATTGATTTTCTAATAATGATAAAATGTCTCTATTAAACAGTTTTGCCTTTTCTTTCATTTTTTTACAGATTTGGATAAGATCTTCAGGGGTTGGTGCTACAATATTTTCTGTTTTATCTGGACTGCAGGCTGTTAGCTCGCAATTTTTGTTACTGAGTGCGATTCTATCATCAAATGTGTTATTTGCATATGACATTAAGTTTGGTAGAATAATCTTTATAGGCGATCCTAATTTTAAATTTCATTTTTTGCCATATCCTGAAATATTTAAAGTATTTGAAGTTTCAATATCTTCTTTAAGGTCTTTTAATGAAAATTTTTGCCTTACTTTTCGAGCTGTTGAAGGCCTGCTGGGCATGCTTCGTTCTGTTAATAAACCTAAGTCCTCAGTGTTTTTTCTATGTGTACTAGGAGGCTTTGGTATTGAAATATTTTTACTTTCACATTGAATCATCAAGCAAACTCCCTCAATTCGGTTAGCTTCTTTTCCACTTTCACAATCTTTGCATATGAACAATCCTTCCTTAGTCTTCAAATAATAAGAATTTCCACATTTCTCGCATTTCTCTATAAATCCAAGAAAAGAGAAGTCAATTATTTGATTTTCTGAAGTTTTTTCATTATTAAACGTTTTCTCATTTTTTTTGGTTAACTGTTCAATATCATTAATATTATGTTTTGGCTCAGTAATCATTGAATATAATATTTTAGATAAGAAATTAGGTGAATTTGGCTTTGATGCAATATCATAATTGTAATCAATCAAGGAAATGAGGTTGTTTAAATGGCTCATTTTAGACAAAATCATTTTATGTATATTTTCTTCAATTTCAAGCACTTTTTGGTACTCTTGAAGAAATGGAGACTCCTCAAGCATATCTGTAACTTCTCTTACTTGAGCTAAATACTCATCATGTTTTCGTCTTTCTTCATCTTCTTGTGAGCAGAATATTTTCATAAGGAGATCGTTTGGGGTAATCGATCGTTGCTCTATAATTCTGTCATAAGGTTTTGCACTTTGTGCCCTTTTTGCAGGAGAGTTTTCATTAGATAGTGATGCTTGCGATGGTGTAAATCTTTTCATTCTTTTGAAGCTTTGAGGCCTGATTTGGACTTGTGGATTTTTTTTTTTGTCGCTTATGTTAAGTTTTGATATAAATTCAGCAAAACGTTTGGAGCTTATATTGAGATTGGATGTCTGCTGACTTTTCAACATTTAGAGATAATTGTTATAAATAGGCATTTTAACTAATAATTGAAATAAATTTAAAAGAATTTTGTGCTTAACAGATATAGGAATTTTATTAAGATATTTATAAAATGTCAAGACTAGATGAAAAAATATCAGATCTTTTGGTCCTATCAATTGCTGGGTCACAAAAAGAACAGAAATCTGCAGAAGCAGAACTTGAGGTTCTTAGCCAAGATAAAAAGTCAATATTTACAATTTTAAGCAAATTATTAGCAAATCCAGATACTCCGCAGATTCTAAAAAGTTCAGCTGCTTTTCATTTAAGACAAACAATTAGAAAGGCAATTGAATGCAATGAGCTTGACTCAGAGGTTCGCCACCTATTATTCAACTCTGTTTCAGCCTCATTAGCAAGCCAAAATTTGGATACAGTCACTAAAGGGGCTTTGCAATATTCCTTAAATCTTGTAATTACTGGGGAGTGAATAGAATCATTAAAGCCCTCTAAAGAAAAATTAGAAGAAAATAAATCATCATTAGGAGGGAAAAAGAGTGTAAAGAAAGCTAAAGAAAATCTTCAATTTTCAGCTCAATCTGTATCTAAAATCATGAAAAAATTCAAAATAACTAAACGAATCGGATCTGGAGCTCCTGTATACCTTGCTGCTGTTTTAGAGTTTTTAGCTACAGAAATGCTTGAACTTGCAGGAAATGCTGCAAAGGATTACAAAAAATCTAGAATTGTCCCTAAACATATACAATTTGCAATAAGAAAAAATAAAGAACTGAATAAGCTAATTATGAATAAAAGTATTGAAGAAAATATAGCAAACATTTTAGAAAGGCAGAAAAAAGATGCAGAAATTAATGAGCATTAAACAATGAAAACGCTGATAATTTTATTTTAAAAAATAATTACTGAGAAGAAATATTTTTTTATTAATTTTATTTATCAATTTTGGCAACTCTTTTAATAAAGAGATTGCAAAAAATTTAATATAAAATTATTACATAATTGAATTTTAAAATTCAGATTATGTGTTCCATTTTAATTTAATATCATAGTATAAGCGAAAATTTAAGCAAATAATTGAAAAAGCTTAAGTCAAAATATCTTTAACCAATTCCACCCAATAAGAAGCACCTATGAGCATTGCTCTCTCATCAAAATCAAACGTTGAAGAATGAAGGTGGGAAGTATGCGCGCTATCCCCACACCCCATCATAATAAAGCATCCGGGCTTTTTCTCAGTGAAATATGAAAAGTCCTCTCCAATTAAAGGAGACAAGTTATTAATATTTGCTCCAGGGCAGATTTTCTTAAATGCTTGTCCCGCTATTTGCGATGGTTCTGGAGAATTTATGGTAGGTGGGTAATAATTTTGAAACTCCAGTTTTATTTCGCATCCAAAGCTTATTTCCGCTCCTCTGCAAAAATTCGTGATTCTTTTTTCTATTGTTTCCTTTGTTTCAGGTTCAAAGCATCTAACAGTACCACTAATTTTACAAATATTTGGAATCGCATTAAAAACTTCTCCAGAATGAAATGTTGTCACAGCAATTGAGGCTTTTGTTTGAGGGTCTACATATTTTGACAATATTGTATTAATATCTAGTACTATATGAGCTCCTGCATGTATAGGATCAATAGATAAATGAGGTGTTGAAGTGTGCCCACCTTTGCCTATAATATCAATATAAAAATAACTACTATAACAGGAGGCATATTTTGATGAAATCAGCACGTCGCCGATTTTTTCTCCAGCTGTGATATGAAGTCCGTATACTTGTTCAACATCCGGATTTTCAAGGGCGGGATAAACAGGGTCATTTATCATGGCCTGAGCTCCAAATTCTCCTTCTTCAGCGGGCTGGAATAAAAATTTCAAACTTCCTTTCAGTTTTTCTCTGAAATTTGAGATCACCTTGGCAGCTATGAGAAGCATTGCGACATGAGCATCATGCCCACATGCATGCATCCGACCTTGTATTTGGGACTTATACTCAACATTGTTTTCTTCTTGGATTGCTAATGCATCCATATCTGCTCTTAATAGGTAGCAAGGGCCTTCTCCAGATTTCAAGACCCCTACAACACCTGATCTACCCACTTGTGAGTAAACTTCCACACCTGATAAGGAACTTAAATAAGTTGTAACTAAATTGGTTGTATTCGGAAGCTCATACAAGAGCTCAGGATTTTTATGAAGCTCTCGCCGAATTGTTTTCATCTCATCAAAAAGATCTAAAACATGAGAATTTATGTTTTCCATAGCGGTTGATATAAAAATAAGTGTCAACGAAATGAATATTTACCATATTGAAATAGAAAGATGACTGGAATTTTTATTACTTATAAGTTTTATAAGTAATTAATTTGGATACTAAAAGAAGTAATCCTAAAGTTCTTCTTGAAATTATTTTAAATTTATTCAAAGTTTTCAAGCATTGAATTTGAAAAATCATAAATTTGCACAAATCTAGATAGATAAATCTGATTTAATTATGTTCATAATAAGTAATTATAAGTATAAGTATGATTGATGAATAATGAAATTAGTTATTTTTGATTTCAAAATTAATTAAATTTTGAAATTACGTCATTTACTTATATGGCTCTATAAAAAAATATCATATTTAAATAATTTATTCTTAATTTAAGTATAAAATATGGGTAGCAAACTTAAATTTGAGCCTTGAATTTTATCAACAATTGCAATAATATTAAATTTATGATGCAATTTTTTAAGAGCGTCAAATATTTGGTAATTTAATTTGAAACTTTTTCTAATATCCCTTACTTCGGAGCTGGGTATCGAAATTGAACCAAAAGAGAGAATGCATAGGAGGAATCAAAGCTCGTTTATATTCAATCAAAATTTAAAGTATTTTCTGTTGAAGCTATAAATTTATTACACTTTCAATTTTATTCATTTATCTAGTTTGAAAATATTTAATGGAAGAAACTGAAAATAAAAAACCAAGAATTTACACAGACTGGTTTGTGGTCTATCAGAAGTATAGCTTTAGAGACCTAATTAATAATTTATATCAAAAAAACTATTTACTTCCTATTTCTTATTGGCTACTTCTAATCC
This sequence comes from Blepharisma japonicum, assembly GCA_949751835.1. Taxonomy (NCBI): domain Eukaryota; phylum Ciliophora; class Heterotrichea; order Heterotrichida; family Blepharismidae; genus Blepharisma; species Blepharisma japonicum. The sequence continues at coordinate 151,773 of CATKHK010000059.1, read as the reverse complement.
TAAATCTGCTTTTGCCCTTCATGGGTCTAATAATTTATCATCTGAGGTTCAGATGATAAAAATTAGCATTTTATATGCTTACGATAAATATTTCTCTCCTTTTTATAATTATGAAAAATTGCAGCAGAGATAAAATTGACTCAGGAATGATGGAGTATTTATTATTCATTATTTCAATATAATCATAAACCTCAATCAAATGGCTCATAGTTTACATTCTAAGTCAGTCTCTAATAAGTCCTAATTGCGTTTTTAAGTTAAGCTCATTTGTTGCTAATGTATGGCCTCTAATAAAAATGCATTCCATATTTACCCAAACAGCTTACTCTTCAGATGACTTTTGGCTTCCTTATAATCAGATCTGCTTATCAGTTTTATGTGAAGGTAGCCTAATTGAGATCACAGAAGCGGGTCCTAAGCAGAGTTACTATATCCTCAACGAAAATTCTCTCCTGAAACTAAATAAAAATTCAGTCCTTGTTGAAGAGATGGCACTATTAAAATGGAAGAAAATTTCCAGATTCGTTGAATGCATTGAAAATTACTGCTATGGATTTAAGCTGATAGGCAAATCAAATCACAGAACCTTTTATGTAGAAAATCAATGTGAGCTTGATAATTGAGTTTCAAATCTCTCTTTTGTAGGAATTATGGAAAATATCAGTGCAGATTATTTTTTCATTGAGGAACTAGGCAAAGGTTCATTTTCTAAAGTGTTTTTGGCAGCTGAGAATTCATCGCTGAAAAAGTTTGCTATAAAATGTTTACAAAAAAAAGACTTATTAAGAAGGAAAAATGGTTTAAGTCACCTAATAAATGAGATCGAAATTGTCCGTAAGCTTGATCATCCAAATATTATTAAACTCCATAAAGTTTATGAAGATTTTGATTATGTTTATTTAGTTTTAGACTATATTGAAGGAAAAGATCTTCATAAACGACTACAGATAAAAAAGTATTCAGAAGAGGCAGCATTTTTTTTTATACAAAAGCTATTAAAAACTGTTGATTATTTGAGCTCACATAATATAGTTCATAGAGACATCAAGCCAGAAAATTTGATTCTTGAAAGCATGGATAGTGATATTAATTTTAAATTAGCCGACTTCGGCTTAGCGATAGAAGGGAGTAAAAACCTTGAAGGAAAATGTGGGTCGCTCGGATTTGTGGCACCTGAAATACTTAAAGAGCAAAAATATAGCTCAAATATAGATGTCTTCAGTTGTGGAATCGTATATTATACTCTAATTGCTGGACACACCCCTTTTAAAGGAAAAAGCCATAAAGAAATATACTTTAATAATGCAGAGTGCAATATAAAATTTAAAGAAAAATGCTGGGCAAAAATTTCTATTGCAGTTATAGATACAATTCAAATGATGACAAAAGCAGACCCTATTTCAAGGCCTTCTGCAAAGAAGATCTTGAGAAATAGCTTATTCAAATCTTTTACAAGTTCCCAAGAAAGCATTGATTATTCATTAAATAATCAACGAGTCCAAGAAAATTGAAGAGAAAATTCAGGTGAAAACAATTGAGTTTTAGAGAAAATGATTGAGAGAAATTGCCAATGAATGTATAATGAAGATCAAATTAACTTGATGCACTATTTGTCAGCCATGTTTATATGAAATACATATTGACTATATCGCCATCAATATTTAAATAATTTTTATCCAATTTAAAGTAAATTGAAGTATGGTGAAATTAATCTCAATTCTTCATGAATAATATTTAATTAAAATAAAAATAATTCATAAGTTATTTAAGAAATGCTATCCTGCGATTAGAAGCAAAGGCTCAATGATAGGGCTTTTTATTATAATAAATAAACATGTTATTATAATAATAGCAAAATTTTAGATTGAATAAATTTAATCATTTTATTTTTATTGAATGTCAGTCATTCCAGAAGATTATAATGCAACATCAATACTGAACTTCTCAGCCATACAAAATAGAATAAGAAATAGTGAAAATTTTCCCACAAACGATTTCAATACAGAAAATACTTGTGCATATAAAGATAGATTCAAGGAAACTAAAGCTTCTTTAATCGAAATTATACAATTTACTTTATTAGAGTTAATCAACCACAAAAGATTGCAATCAATAAATGTGGCTAAGCAAATCGATGATTTGGAAAAGAATTTATTTCGTACAATATCTCAAGTTAATACTCAGGTAAATTATTGTAAAACGCTATTGCAAGAAATTACATTAATAGGAAGCCCTCAAGAAATAAATACATCATTTCAAGCACTTTTGTCCAAATCACCAGAAGAAGCAATTTCCTGTGTTAGAAATCAATTTTTAGCCAGTATTTATCAAATGCTACCTAATGAATCAAAAAGAGTTCTTGAATTAAAATACAACCCATACTATGAAATTTTAGAGAAAAAGCAGCTGGAAAGTCTAAAAACTAAGCTCAAAAATATTTTAAAATGCGAAACACAGTTAGATGCCTTAGTTCTCCAAAGCCGCTTCTGTAAAACAATGTCCTACTGCGATGACATTGAAGATGCAAGAAAAAAAGTTGAAAACTTTAAATACGAGCTAGAAAACTCTTATTATGAGTTAGCTTCCTCAGGCCAAATTAATTTGAAGCATATTTACGAGTCAAATAACGAAATGAAAGATCTCTACCATAATTGTGTAAAAATTTGCAAAGAAATTTCTAAAAAGTGTGATTTAACGTTAGAAAATCTGGACCAAAAAGAAAAAGAATGTAAATTGTATCATGATAAAAACATCTATTTAATTGAAAAATATCCATATGATGACAACGAAATTCAAACAAAATTAGTTATTTTTGACACAGAATCTTTGCAAATAAATTATAAAGCTATAAAAACTCCAGAAGCCCTCTCAGATGGAACTTGCATAGCACAATTGCCGAACAATAAATTATTCTGCTATGGAAATTATAGCCCTCTTTCAGGAATTACACTAATCATTAACACTAAAGACTTATTAGTTCAATTACTCAAGATTGGAATTCCTTGCTGCTCTTCTGGCTGCACATATTACCAAAATTCAGTTTATGCTTTTGGAGGAAATATTTCTGAAGAAAATTACTTAAATCAAACAAGAAAATATGATTTTTCTGAAGACCAATGGATTGAGCTTTCCTCAATGCCAGTTGCATCTGATGGATGCTCTTGCATTCCATTTAGAGAAGCCATTCTAGTATCTGGCTGGAATCACTCAAAAATATACAGATACGACATTAATGGAGATATTTATTCAGAAATTCTGAATATCAGTGCTGAAAAAGATAAGATTTTGTTTACAGGAAATTCTAGAGCTTATATTTTAGAGCAAGAAGGAAGTATTTATGAAAGTGAAACAAATGATGAAAATATTTGATACAGAATTGGCAACTCTGATACTGGGTTTGCACTTCAAAGTTATAGAACTTACTATAATGATTCAATATTAATTGGGATGATAGATGATGAAGAATTCGAAGACTGGGACGAATATTATTGCTTTTACACATTTAACTTGAAAAATAAAACACTAGAAAAAATAGAAGAAATCTGTCCAATAGATAATTATTATAGTAACAGTTAAAAATTATTAATTCTCAAACTCTTATAATTAATTAAAAAGTAATGAGAACGAAGGAAATAGCCAAAGCTGCCAATGAGGCATCATCAGTACTTCCACCATTGTTATAATTTGCTTCTGCTTTTAAATAGTATGGGAAATACGTATTAAGAACACAATCTTCTGAGTTGTAAACAGTCACATACATAGTTGCATATATATATCTATAAAGCAAAACTGAATAAGCCTTTGAGCTATAATATTCTGAAGCGCATTGGAGATTGCTATTCAAAAAAGTAGGATTTCTCCAATAAGTATGACATTTTTGAACTGCTGCACTATTTTGCCAGTTCAGAGTCTCAGTTAATAATGCAGCCTGCGGATTATCCCCTGGTTGAAGACCACAGTAGGAATCTCCATTCTTGTTCCAAGCGCAACTGCAATAAGTACTAATTTCTGCTCCTGTAGATTCATCTACTTTTGATGCACAACCTGAAGTGGAGTTATAGGCATAAGTACATTGTACAGGAATCTGGCCATTTGAGACTATTGGCCCAGTGCAAAGGTATTTCCCCTCGTTGTTTTTGGCACATTTCGTAGAGGAGCAGACATTTGAGTTCTCAGTGCAAGTTTCTTCTGAAATTTCTGTTCCTGGGGCTAGTGAGCCATATTTAATACATGTATTCTTTGTTGGGTCATTAACAGAGCTTATATTGCATCCTCCATTATAAGTACAATCATATTGTTCTAAACAACCTGTTTCACCAATCTTTATTAAAGGTGCGCATTCCATTGTCCCATTTATACTTCTACATGACGTACCAGGGTTGCACTGAAGGGTGGAAGTACAATTTTTGCCAAGCCCTTCTCCTTTACATTTTCCCTTATGGCAATAAATAGACGTGAAAAAATAGCAGTCTTCTTCATCAGAGCATTTGTCTCCAGGCAATGATACTCCTATTGGTGGATTATTAACGCAAGTTCTATTCGATAATAATCCAGTTGTCATGCAAAGGTGCGACTTATTCTCACAAGGCTTAGAATAAGTAATTTGATCTTCTGGGTTGAAATATCCACATGTTTCATGTGTAAATTTTTGACTTTCTGTTTTGCAGGTAAATTTATAGCAAGTGTCGGTGACTTTTAAAGGCTCGTCTAGTTCAGGGAAAATATTGGAAACTGTTCTATAAGGAAGAAGGTCTTCAAGAAGCAATGATCCAATTGCTGATGTGAAAGCAAAGGATATTACAAGAATTTTAGTTATAGGATATAACATTATTATCATTAGCGACGATATTAGATCACGTCAGAATGGACCATAATCATTTTGGATAATAAGTAAAAAGAAATTGAGTAGTGAAATATTAAATAAACAATGTATTAAGCTTTGATATATGCCTTAAATAAAATCAAGATAAATTTTTCTGTTATTTCTAGCATTCTTGCTTTGTTAACTGCACTTATTCTTTTTCATATTTTAAGAAGTATTCTTTATTGAACCCTAATCTTTTTTATCTCAGTTAATAATAATTTGCTATCGACGGAGGAGAAAAGTTTTAGGTTTCAAATTTATTCTCAATTATAGACAAGAGGAATTTTTGCCCAAAAAATATATATTCATTCTTTTCAGCTTGTGAATGATTGAGCTATTAATTAGATCTACTTTAATCTAATTTAATAGTTAAATTGTATGATTTCCATTTAGACACTTGAAAATTTTTAATTTTTGACTCCAATAAATTCATACCTAAAGTGATTATCCTTTTTCTTTAAATTAATAACGAAAAAGCTTTAAAAATTAGACTATATTATATATTAAGAATAATATTTATTTGGATATAGTGCAGAGACATTGGGTATTCAAGCTGCAGCCTAAATATTGATCTTCTTATGATGTGCATCCTGCGGATGAGTAAGCTTAGGGCAGCTAAAGGGGCTTGACAAATGGAAATAATTTTATCTTTGCAAATAAATTTTCCATTATGGTCTTTAGCAAAGCTGCAGAGTTTAGAATTTATATAGCAAGTATAGCTAGTTAAAATTATTAATTCTGAAACTCTTATAATTAATTAAAAAGTAATGAGAACGAAGGAAATAGCCAAAGCTGCCAATGAGGCATCATCAGTACTTCCCACCATTGTTATAATTTGCTTCTGCTTTTAAATAGTATGGAAAATACGTATTAAGAACACAATCTTCTGAGTCGTGAACAGTCACATACATAGTTGTATATAGATATCTATAAAGCAAAACTGAATAAGCCTTTGAGCTATAATATTCATATGCGCATTGGATTTCATTATTCACAAAAAATGGAAGTCTCCAATAAGTGTGGCAATTTTTAACTACTGCACTATTTTGCCACTTCAGAGTCTCAGTTCATAATGTAATCCGCGGGTTATCTCCTGGCTGAAGGTCACAGTAGGAATCTCCATTCTTATTCAAGCGCAATCACAATAAGTACTAATTTTTATACCTGTAGTTGCATCTATTTTTGATTCACAGCCTGCCGTGGAGTTATCAGCATAAGTGCATTGCACAGGAATCTGTCTATTTAAGTCTATTGGCCCAGTACAAAGGTATTTTCCCTCATTATTTTTAACGCATTTCGTAGAGGAGCAGATATTGGGGTTCTCAGAGCAAGTTTCTTCTGAAATTTCTGTTCCTGGGGTTAGCGAGCCGTATTTAACGCATGTATTCATTGCTGGGTCAAGAGCTGAGCTTATATTGCATCCTCCATTATAATTGCAATCATATTGAGCTAAACAGCCAGCTCCATCAATCTCTATTAAAGGTGCGCATTCAATTGTCCCATTTATACTTCTACAGGACATGCCTAGGTTGCATTGAATACTGGAAGTACATTTTCCACCAAGTCCTGTCTCTTGGCATCTTTCATCTTGGCAAGATCCAGAAGAACCCCAATAGCAGTCTGTCTCATCAGAACATTTGTCACCAGGTAATGATGCTCTAAGAGGTAGGTTCGTAAGGCAAGTCCGATTCAATGATAATCCAGTTGTCATGCAAAGGAGAGACTTATTCTCACACGGCTTAGAATAAATAACTTGATCTGCTGGATTGAAATATCCACAAGTAGTATTTGCAAATTCTTGGTCTTCTGTTTTGCAGGTATATTTCGTCGACTTTTAAAGGCTCAGATAGTTCAGGAAAAATGCTTAAAATTGCTCTATAAGGAACAATTTCTTCATTAAGCAAGGATCCAATTGCTGATGTAAAAGCAAAACATAGTGCAAGGATTCTGGCTATAGGATATAGCATTATTATCAACCACATAAAGATCATGCCAGAAAAAGGATTTTCTCAACAATTTTGGATAATAAGTACAAAGAAAATTTAGTGGCGAAATAATTAAAATGAAGAAAGTGATTAAGCTTGAATATTCATCTTCAATAAAAATCAAGGTGAATTTTTCTCTTGTTTCTAATTTTGCTATTTATTCTCATTTTTTATCATACATTATAAGAAAATACTTAAGGCTTTTTAAATAATTTAATAATAATTATGGATCGGTCTGAAATAATGTCTAAGAATTAAAGAAGCAATCTGAAATTAAGCCCGAAAATGACAAATGATATTTACACTTTAAGTTGCTGTTTGGCTCAATAAAGGACCTACAGATAAAAATATCAAATTTATCTACAATCGTCAGAAAATGATTTTTTTCATTGCTAATTTGACTTGTCTAATCGCTTCTTTGCCTCTTAAGAAATTGTTTCTAAGCAATCTAAATGGGATATTGACTATAGCCTTTTAATCCCAATTAATAATTTATAAAATCTTTTGTTCCTCAGTAGAGCTAGAAAGTTAGTTTAGTTTTATATATTATTCTTAATTGCAGATAAGTTGAATTTATGACAATGCATAAATGGATTCTTTTCAGATTGCGAACAATTGAGCTATTCATTAAATAATACTTTAAATCTAACTATATCGTGAAAATTGAGATAAATTTCAATCAGGTGAAAGGAAGTTTTTAATTTTTGAATCAAATCTAATATGATTATACTTTTTCTTTAGCAACTAAAGAATTTAAAAAAGGTAGACTATATTAATTTAAATAGTCAGAACTGCTATAAAGCTTGTTAGTGCTATTGAAATAGCGCTATCGGTATTATTTCCATTTCCTCCATTTCCTCCATTATCAAAATTGTTTTTAGCTTGCAAATAAAATGGAAAGAATGTTTTAAGAACGCATTCTTCAGATCCATAAACATTTGCATAATAAATCGCATAAACATATCTATAAAGAAAAGTTGAATAGTCTTTAGAATCATAATAATCCGAAGCACATTGGAGTCTTGAATTGGCATATCCTGGATATCTCCAATTGCTATTACATTTTCTTACTGCTTTGCTTGATTGCCATTTACTGTACTCATTTCTCAGTGCAACATATGGAGCATCCCCATTTTGAAGTGAGCAATAAGAATCTCCATTTGCATTATAGGCGCAGATACATGATGTATTCAAGCCGTAGCCTAAATATTGATCTTCTTTTGATGTGCATCCTATGGATGAGTAAGCTTCAGGGCAGCTTAGTGGGATTTGACCATTGGAAATAACTTCATCTGTACAAATAAATTTTCCATTATGGTCTTCAGCGCAAAGCCCAGAGCTGCAAAGTTTAGAGTTGGTACCACAAGTATAGTTAGTAATTTGCGTTCCTGGAACCAAAGAACCATACTTAATACATATATTTTTAGACGTATCATTTACAGAGACTATGCTACATCCAGCTTCGTAATCACAATCGAACTCACTCAAGCATCCTGTTTCTCCAGCCTCAATTAAAGTCGCACATTGCATAGCTCCATTAACATTTCTGCAACTGCTGCTTGGATTGCATTGGAAAGTTGATGTGCAAGAATCTTTTAAATTTAGCCCAATGCAAATTCCTCCCGTACAAGACTTAGAGAATGCCCAATAGCAATCAGATGTCTTTGAGCATTTGTCTCCTGGCAATGCTATAGAAAATGGATCGTTCATTACGCAAGTATAATTTTGAGACACTTGAGGAGAAAAGCACTCCAATAATTGACCTTGGCATGGCTGTGAATAAACAGTATTGTTAGCTGAGACAAAATATCCACATGTGCTTCCTGTAAAATCTTGATCTGGCATTTTGCATGTGAACTTATTGCAGATCATAGCACCTTCAATTTCCTTAGAAAAAATGTTTGAAAATGAACTATATGGGTGCAAGTTTTGACTGAGGAAGTTTTTCCCTATTGTGATTAATATAGCAGAAACTAATACAAACACTTGGATGGCCTGGTGAAACATTTATAAAAATGACAACAATTAAGATTAAATTGGATTAAGATTTACAAAAAATATGAACTAGGGGATTCTCTATGAAATGAACTAAAAATAAATATTATACAGGAGTTAAAAATATAAAATTCAGGCAGATCGTTAAATAAGTAAAAAACTATTGGGTTGTAATATTTGTTAAAAATTCTAATTATTTGTTATGTATAGGTAAATTATATTATGACATTATTTATTAAAATTTGGTGATAAATTTAAGTCTCAGAAGTTCAAGCTACGAGCTATCAGAACGTAAGAGCTAAGCGGAGTCCGATGTCTCAGGCACTTAAATCCTACGACAAAAGTTACCTCTATGAACTATTGCAGTAAATTAGGTAGCGTTTCTCTTGAAATCCATAGTGTATTACATCATTTTTATATAATATATGCGTTGAAAGAAATAGGGCAAGTCAAATTTCACTTTTTCCCGAAATCAAATTTTATACATTAAATATTTTACGAACATTTCATCAACAACAAAATAAATTCTGACATAAATTGAATTATGAGTTATAAAATTATACTTTACAAAATGAATTTATATCAAGTTAAGCAAGCATTATCGCAAAAATAGATATATGCTAAGTTCATCTATCAATATTTCCATAAGATTGCTTGAGACCATAGTCTTTGAGTTTAGTTTTATTAGCTACTTAGATTAAAATAAATTCTTAATTTGGAGAATAAAATTATTAAGGATTACCATTTAATAGTTATCATATTCAGCTTTTTTGAGCATTATTGAGCTAAACTTAATTTTGTTTATATTTTTATATAAATTTGAATATTTAGCCTCATTATTATCTGTCCAATTTTATATTCCAAAATTATAATAAAAATATGAAACTCGCATGCTTTTGTTTATCTCTAGCTCTTGCTTCAATATCATTTCCTCTATTAAAAAAATCTTCCAGCCCCAAATCTGTTAAAAAGCATGCATTTTTTAACTCAACTTCTTCACCTCGGGGACTGTTATCCTCATCCAGTGTAACAAATTATCAAGACGTAAATTTTATTTTAGTTTCAATATTATGCTCAAGCAACAATTGGCACTCCTCCACAAACATTTACCTTTACAATTGATACTGGAAGTACTTGGATATGGATTGACAGCAACAGCTGCTCCAATTGCCATTCTGGAACAAAATTTTATTCATCATCTTCTTTTACTTTCTACAACACCCAGACCACAAAGACACTAACATACTTGCAAGGAAACTCTGTTGGCTATTTAAGTACCGATGTGATTTCTATTGGAGAAAGCACATCTTTATCTGTAACGAACCAATCTTTTATTTTGGTTTACAATGAAAGCAGCTTTGGCAGCATGAAGTCAGATGGGCTAATCGGCTTTGCATTTGACAGCCTAAGTGATGGTGTCAGCTCTTTGCTTACCTCATTGAAAACTCAAGGAAAAATAAAAAATAGGCAATTCGCTATTTATTTGAGTGAAGACAATACCTATTCAGATTTGCCCAATTTAGGGAGCTCAAATTTAATGATTGATGGATACAATTTGACAGCTTATTCTTCAGAAAATATCTTTACTTATGTAGATTTAGCCAATAGTGAAGGCTATTGGGAAATCCCTTGTGATGCTGTTTATTTTGATGGTAAAACATATTCTGGCAGTCCTACTGCTATTGTTGATACAGGGACTAGTGTTATTATTGGTCCCAAAAATGATGTAAACAGCATTTTACTAGATTTATATTATAATTATGGCTGTAAATTTGACTCTTCGAGTGAGCTTTACTGTTCATGCACAGGAACATACCCTAATATGACTTTTCAGTTTTCTGGGCATAATTTTACTCTTCAGCCAAGTGATTATTTTGAAGTTTCTGAGGGATATTGCTTCCCAGCTCTTTATTATAGCAGCCAACTTAGCACTTGGCTGCTTGGTGACAGCTTTATAAGGAGATTTTATATCAACTTTGACATGGATGAAATGAGAATAGGCTTTGCAAAGGTTGGAATAAGTACTTCAACAAGTTCAAGTTCTTCAGCTAGTGGCACAAGCACCGGAACTTCAGGAAGTGGCCAAAGCTCTTCTTCTTCTTCTTCCAATAGCGCATCTTCGAATAATAGCACAACAACTAGTTCCAATAGCACCAGCACAAGCTCTCCAGGTTCGAGCACTAGTTCCAATACCACAAGCTCAAGTAATTCAAGCTCTACTAACTCTAGCAGATCACCTTCTAGTTCTAGTAGTCTTAATGGTAGTAGCAGCAGCTCAGAAAGTTTTGAAACATGAAAAATTGTTTTAATTGTTGTACTTCCATTAGCATTTTTTGTTATTGTTTTCGTTATAAGTGCGGTTGCTGTAGCGAAAATAATAAAAAGGAGAAAACAAAAGAGATCTGAGATTAAGCTAAGTGGAAATATTGAGGTCAAAATTGAAGACGCAAAAATAGAAAATAAAAATATATCCAATAAAAATACAATGGAAAAATATGAAGAAGAAGTGGTAAGACAAGAATTAAATAGAAATCATCATGGATAATATTAATATTTGACTACTTTAAATAGCTAATAAAATATAAATTAAAGTATGGTAACGTATTTTAATTGTTAGTAAAATTAAATTTAATTAATACTCAATGTTGCTAATTCATTTTATTCATAGGCTACTAATCTGATAATGATTATTAGATAATTATAAATCCTAAGCCAATCAAATAAAGTTTATATAGATATAGCGCAGCATAATTTAGGCTTCATCAAATTCCTGTATCTCACTGAAATTTAATTTTTTTGGAATATTAATCAATTGACTAGCCATGCTTTTAATTTTAAACCTCAAATTTTTTCGAAATTTAAATTTATGATATTTCAGAAAGGGAAAAAGGATTCAAGAATAATTAGAACCATTCACATAGCATATAAATTTTGAAGAAAAGTTGCAATGACAAGTATATTAATAAGTCGTAGAGATTGAGATTTTTAATCTTTTAACAACAGGACTCTTTACAGTATAATTAAAAGTAAAAGCTGGCTTTTTAAAACTAATTGCTTTTGACACAGAGACTTATCAACAAGAAATTCATTACACCAATTTTCGAATAGATCTATCCCAGTATTATAATCTGATACTGCTTCAAGACTAAAATTTACTCATATTTGAAAATTTGTACTTTAAATCCAAAAATTCAGCTTTTATTGTCAATCTTCAGACTTGAGTTGTAGAAAGATCAATAGATTGACTAAAGAATTTTTGTTCGGGTCAGTGCATTATAAAGACTAGATCTATTTTTTCTGCGAATTTAAAGAAGATAGTGATTGAGTAAGTCAATGCAGAAAACTAGATCTTAGCTTGATAAAATGAAGTGTTCTTCCTCCCAATTTGTATCAATCGAATAATTAGAGTTGCGTAATATTTAAGGTTACTATTATACTCAGTCCAAAAAGTTTATAGATTAATTCTATCATATCAGCTTAAATTTTAGAATATCTATCCATGACGCCATTTTGGACATGCAACAGATAAATCCACTTCAAGTCACCTTGCTATATGGTCCACCGGAATTCGTATCCTTAAAGAGTTGTCCTTCTGGCTCTTCGGCTTTAAAACTATCGTCCTTAGGTGCTCAAAGGTTACAGTTTCGCCACCTGCGGTAGGTTTCATAACTCTGAAATTCTTTTTCTAAAGACAGGAGTCCGCACTGCAAAGAGGATCTGCTCGATAGAACATAAAATCTAGTGGTGATTATATATAGAGTAATTCAATTTGATATTCTTACAGAGTCTTATACAGTAGTGTCAAGGGTATATTTAGATTATAAGTTTTATAAGATTCTAATGACTGCAAGCAATAGAGTTATATATTTGAGCATAATGGAGAATTACTTGAAAGCAAAACTTGAAATGAATATAAATGGAATATCATTGGGCGATTCGATATGAAATAGATAGAACACATAAAATTTACAATAATAATATAATCTTAATTGAGTCATCTAAGTACTAAAAGTTGACATATGTATTTCTGCTTTAATCTTAAAAATAAAATTATAGAGCTTATTAGAAAGAATAAGGCTAAAAGTGAAAATAAAATTTAATAGTAAAACTACTACAAGAATTTTAATTTTTTAAGTCCAATTTATATGACATTTATAATATTTTAATATTATTTCTTACTTGATTATAAGTTTTGCTTACTCACTCCATCCTTAATTAAACGATACGCCATGATTCAATCAAGAATGTCCTTTAGGAAAAAATTTTATGAACTTGAAAATTGCATATTTTTTTCATGTAAATATTATCATTTAATATCTCTAATATTAGCTATTATCTAAAGCAGTTGTAGAGTTGATACGGATAGGAGAATCGAGCGGTTTCATAAATGAAAATTATATTGTCAAGGATGGGTTTGATTTTCTTTACCAGTTTTTCTTAAAAAATTCCATCTATCTTCGATAAATTTTCGCAAATTGCAGAAGCATCAAATAAGCCGAGGAAAGCAAAGAAATCAAAGTCTTTGTTATTTTCATATGCTATGCTAATATCTGATAATTTTTTGGATATCAAAGATAATAAATATAAAATTTAGTCAGTATCAGCAAGCCATTTTAATATCAACAGATTTGAAATGCCAATTTATATTGCTGATTAAAGATAGTTGAATAATTAATATATGTCAGAGTGCAAATTAATGAAAAGGCATCTATTCAAAATAAAATGGAAGGAGATTTGAGGTTTAACTTAATAATAATGTTACAATGCAAGCAGAAATTGGAACTCTTTATGAATCGAGTTCATAATTGAGGAACAATGTCATGATATGAAGATTGTTTTCCACTAAGACAAAAGGTCAAAAAAAAAGTTCAAAAACTTCAAGAAATAATGCAAAGGACTTTCAATCAGTCTATTCGCTTATCAAATCAGAAAAATAATCATAGCGAATTGATTTGACTAATTGATGAATCCTCAAAAGTTTATTCTGATTTTATCATAAGAGTTGATTTAACTTGGCAGATTTTCAATAACATAGAGAATACTTTCAGTTTTTATAATGATCAATTTATTTATATGATTGATAATGAAGAAAACAAAACTCAACTTGTCTCATTCGATATAATTAATAACTCTACCTCAATTCATGAAATTAATACTTTAGAGCCATTAGATAGTTTGACAATTGTCATTAGGCTACCAAATAACGAATTATTTTGTTATGGCAATAAATCTAAATCAGGAATTGCATTGATCATTGACACAAATACACTTTCTGTTAAAAAAACGCTTCCAAGAGGACTGAGAAGATCCGAGGCAGGAGGAGTCTATTTTAATCATGGAGTTTACATTTTTGGAGGATTTTCGGCTACCAAATTCGGACCTTTAAATAACAAAAAATTCGATTTCAAGGAAAATAGATGAAGAACTTTGGCTCAATCCGAAATTTTTGAAACATGTTCATGTGTAGCATTTAGGCAAAAAATTCTTTTGTGTAGTAAAAGTTGAGGATTATGCTTGTATGACCCTTTATTAGATTCTTTTTCAAACATATTCTTTTTACCGTTTAGTGAACAGCAGACGATTTTAATTACTGGAAAGTCAAGAGTATATGCAATGATAAGCAAAACTGCAATTTGAGAAAGTGACATAGAAAATGAATACAACTGAAATATGGTTGGTGGTTGTAATGCTAAGCTTTATTATCAAAGCTATACTTCGTGTTATTGAAATAAAATTTATATTAAGAATTTGGAATTTCAAAATAAAACAATATGATTTCATTTAGATAAAAAGAAAATTCAGAAGTTTTGCAATTAAAAAATATTAAATATTATATTATAAAACTGAGTCTTATGATAAGCTTAAAAAATATTTTTATGATTTTTAGAGTATAGATGTGTTAATATTAAAAATGCAAAATAATGAATTAATAAAATTTCAATATGAAATAACTATTACTTGAAACTATTTCCATTTATTATTAGATAAACAATTTATTATGGACAACTTGATTGAATTGCAAAATTTTATTATAGGTTCCGGAGATCCAATGACTCCAAAGAAAATCATTAATCCACATTATTTTAATGAGAGAGACAATTGAGCTGATTTGGCTTTATTATATTTTAATGATTGATATGAAAATTATTACAACTTCGTAGACCATGATAAAATTACTACTTTAAAAAGTCTATGCTTAAATATGAATGTAAACTTGCTTGACAAGATCTTGAATATAAATAAAATCCCTAAAAGAACAGAAGAAAATGATCAAAATGGATTCATTGACTTTATTACAAGAAGTGAAAAATTAAATAACAGTACAAAATTACTACTTGATGACAATAAAATCCACTTGAATCTATTAATCCTTAAAATCGAATTGTTTGAGAAATTGAAAGTTTCAGGAAGGAAACCATTTTTAAGTTTTTCCTATGAAACAATTAACAAAAAAATCGCAAAGAAAATGATTGATGATATCTCTTTAAATAATTATACAATAAAAAAGATCAGCATGAGCTATTTTAATAAAATCAACATTGTAAAGCAAACTGAACTAAATAAATATATTTCCGAATTATTAAACGAAAATACAAAAGAAGTTTTGTATAAAATTATCTTGCTTTCTAAAATCTCTGATAAAATAATTATTGCAGCAAGTAATGCTATTACAATTTTGAATAGAAATAAGTTTACTTTTAAAAATAAAAACTTAGAAAAAATAAAAATCAAAGGAGCTGATTTATCTTTTGGCCTATTTGAAAATGTAAGTTTTGAGTCTAGTGATCTCAGAGAGGTAAATTTTTCTAATTCAAACCTTTTAAGAGTAAATTTCAAAAATTGCAATATGAAAAACGCCGAGTTTGGCCAAACTATTTGTGTAAATTGTAGTAAAGCCATAAAACATCTAGAAATTTCTCCATCTGGAAGATATTTGCTAACTTTGTACAATAGCTGCCATTTAATTGACTTATGAGATACTGTAAATTGGAGTTTAGCAATGAGGTTTGAAGGAACAAAAAATGAAGTTATAAAATCTTTTATTAACTCTGATGAACTTTCATTAATTTCTACAGATATAGAACACAACATTTTTATCTGAAATTTAGAATCAAAAGAAAATATCACCAAAATATATAGAGGCTCATTTACTGATATTGCTTTTTCTCCATGTGGAGTATATATAGCAACTTTGAAAAGTAGATGCGTTGATATTTTCAACTGAAATGAGAAAACTGAAGAAACGATTCGATATAATGACTCAATTTGTGCAATAAAATTCTCTCCTAAAGGAACATATTTTTTGGCTTTGACCTATCATTTTAGTAATAGTATCGATCTCTACAATTTAAAAAATAAATCCCGTAAAACAATAAAGGCGGCACATAACCCCAAATTTCTATTATTTTCTCCTTGTGAAAAATTTATAATCGGAGAATCAAATAAGCAACTGATTGTATGAAATATATCTGATTCTCAATATTCTTTAATGCATAGTTGCTTCCAGCAAATAAAAGGAGTGTGGGCTATTGATGATAAATGAATTTTGCTAAGCAAGCATTTTATGGAAATTATTCAGATTGATACTTTAAGCATGAAAAAGTATTGGCTCAATGATAAAGAAGTTTCGTCTATTGCAATCTCACCACGCTCAACAAGCATTTATACCAGCCATAATGATGGCATTATTAAAGTGTCTAATTTAAATGAAAGCGAATTTAACTACTGAGGAGATCACCACTATGAAATTAGTTCAGTTGATTTTTCACCGAGCTCGAAATTTTTTGCGTCAGCAAGCACTGAAATTATTTTATGAGATGCACAAACATTTTTGCCTGTAAAAAGATCTCCTCGGCTCCATTTTTACACAATAAGAGCTATAAAATTTACATTATGTGGAGATTTCATTATTTCTTTGTCTGAAGACAGAATGGTTATGTGGGATATTGATAATTTTGGAGTATTTAATGAGTTGGAATTTGATATGGAATGCAATGGAATTACTGGATTTTGTTTAGCACCTTCTCAAAAGTTTGCTGTCTTTCAAAATGGTGTTACAATTTATATGATTGATTTTGAGTGTGTTGAATTAATCCAAATTTTTATTGTAAATACATCATTTGTTCAGTATATGAATCTTTGGGTTTCTGAAGCCCCTAAAGACATAATTAAAGCTTTTTGGATAAATAAGAGTGCCATTTTAACAATAAACCCAGAACACTCATACAAAAATGATATTATTGATGTGGGAGGAGTTCCAGATTTCGGAGCCATATCACCATGTGGCAAATATCTTATATTTTCGTACAAAAGTAGATTTTTGGTAAGATGAAGTATCCATGGAATGGAAATTTTATCAGAAGAAAGTTGCTTTGATAAGCCTTCAATTATAATTTATTCCCGCAGAGGAAATTATATTGCTTTGGATCATGATAATAAAATTACTATCAGAAATGCAAAAAACCTGGAACCTACACAAGAATTCTTTAATCATCAAGATATCATAACTTGCATTTCGTTTTCTTATAAAGAAGATTTGCTCATCTCTGGAAGCAAAGATGACACAATTAAAATATGAAGATTAAATTCATCTTCAACTAGTAAAAATTCTTATGTCCCCCGTAGTGAATTTTTATCAAAAGAAAATCCTATTATTATCTATTAAGTCTAGATATATATCATCATTATTTTTTTTATAAAAACTAAGAAAATTTAAAAATCGCTAACATATATATTTAAAAATTTTCAAAGGTTAAATTGCTATTGAAATCCTGATTTATAAATTTTTCATATGATAAAATATGGGTTGAAATGTTGCATATTTCATGTAAAATGAATTTAGCTAAAAAGGATTGAGATTGTGACATTTACAACAGCAAAGATCTTTATTTAGTTGTTAGAAATCCACAAAATGATAAGCAAGAATTAATAACCTTTGACACAAAGCTTATGAAGCTAAAAAAGCTCTATATTGAAGACCTATTAATGGCTGACGAAATACAAAACATAGTAATGCTCCCAAAGTCAAAATTATTTGCGTTTGTGCTTACAAATAGCGATTCAATTCCAAATTTTTCATGCATAATTAACACCAGACATGGCATGACTGAAAAATTTTTCAATAAAGCTCCATGCATTCCTCTATCCTCCACCTACTATAACGATTCAGTCTATGTTTTTGGGTGCAGTTCTGATAGACTGTCAAACATTGCAGCAAGACTTGATTTTATCAAAAATAAATGAGAAAAATTGCCTACACTTCCAATACCATACAAATTTTCTTGCACTCCTTTTAAAGAATCTATTTTGATTTATGGTGCAGAGCTTTATCAATTTGATATATCTACAGAATCTTATTCAGAAATCTTTTTGCATTGTTCAACCCAGATTTGTTCAAAAATATTGATGACAGCAAATTCAAGAGTTTATATTTTTGAATCTTTTGGAAGTATTTTTGAGAGTGAAATAGGAAATGAATATGATTGAAAAATTATCGGAAAATCTAAAATTCAAATACAAACACCTGGCTATATAAGTAATGTAATTAGCCAAGACAATATTTTTTTTGGGGAATATACTTTTCTTGATTCTTACAGAGTTATGCGCTGTTCTTATTACAAATTTGATTTAAAGAACAAAGGAGATCTAATTTATTTTGCAGAATTTAATTTTAAAATGTTCTGCTTTTAGATATTTAATTGATTCTAAATTTTATGTGTCTAAATGCTGTATTGTCTTTCTCCTCTTAAACCTTGATTTAATATGGAAATTAGTTTGTTAATATTAATATCAGTTCAAAAGTTAAAAATGAATATAGTTTTTTTTTTTAAATAAAGTTAAGTTTTTTATTGGTATAGATTATCCTCTGCTTTCGATCCTTTCTGCTTCATCAAAGCACGTCTGAGCTTCTTCATCTCTAGCTAACTCCTTGAGAGAATTTCCTTTTTTCCTGTAATAAATAGCAGATTGGGGAGCAATATTAATCGCTTCTTCATAAAGCTCAATTGCTTCTTCATATCTTTTTTCTTTATGAAGGACTTCTCCAATAAGATAGTATACGTCCTCTCTATCTGGATCATTATCAATAGCTTCACTATAGCTGTCAATAGCTTCTTCATTTCTATCCAAAGCAAAAAGAGCATTTCCTTTGTTTGTATAGAAATAGTAGCAGTTTGGCTTGATTTTGATTGCTTCATCATAGTTCTTTATGGCTTCTTCATATTGCTTTTGATTATAAAGGATAAGTCCTTTTCCATTGAATATTTCAGGCTGATTAGGGTCAATTTTGATGGCTTCATTATAGCACTCCAAAGCTTCTTCATCTCTGCCTAAACTAAAAAGCGTATGCCCTTTATTTGTATAGTAGTAGGCACAGCTTTGATTGGCTTTAATTGCATTACTGAATAGTTCTAAAGCTTCTTCATATCTTTTTTCACCATTAAGAATACTTCCCAAACAATTATATGCTTTTTCTTCATTTGGGTTGAGTCTAATAGCTTCAGTGAAACATTCTACAGCTTCTTCTTTTCTTCCCAGTTTATCAAGGGAAAAGCCTTTATTGGCATAATAGCTCCCATCATTAGGGTTGTAATTTATTGCGTCGTTAAAACATCTTAAAGAGTCCTCATATCTATTTATGCTGCTAAGGACAAGGCCAAAGGCATTATATGTTTCATCGTCAGTTGGGTTCATTGAAATCGCTTTAGCTAGGTTCTTCACAGCATCTCCTGGAATTCGCAAATTATAATAAATAAGTCCTTTATTTTTATAATAGCTTGCATTTGATGGATTAGCTTTAATTGCATTGTCATAATAGCTTATGGCTTCTTGAAATTTCCCTTTACCGCTAAGGAGAGTTCCTATGCAATTATAAGCTGCATCTTCATTTGGATCGATTCTGATCACTTCTTTATAACATTCCATGGCTTCTTCTTCTCTACCCAACTGATCCAAAGCTTGCGCTTTGGCCATATAATAATCTGTTTCATTTTGGTTGATCCTGATGGCATTATCATAAGCATTGATGCCCTCTTCATATTTCCCTTGGCTATTAAGGATATTTCCTATTTTAAAGTAAGCTCTATCATAATTTGGATTAATCCTGATAGCTTCGTAAAAGCACTTGATGGCTTGGTCCTTGCAGCCTACTTGACCAAAAGTAATTGCTGTATTTCAATAGTAAAATGGATTACTTGTATTCATGCTGATCGCCAGATTGAAGTATTTTAAGGCCTCTACGTATTTATTTGAATTGAGAAAGAAAGTTCCAATCCCAAAATATGCTCGGTCTTCTCTAGGGTTTATGTTGATAGCTTGAAGGTATAACTCCATAGCCTCTGCTTTCCTGCCTAAATGATAAAACATTTCTCCTTTTTGTGCATAGCAAGCTGCATTGTTTGGGTTAATTCGTATTGCGTCGTCAAACCATTTTAGTGCCTCATCGTAGTCTTTTCATATGTAATAATAGAGATCAGCTATGTAAAAGTATGCAAAATCAAGATTTGGATCAAGTTTAATTGCCTCTTTATAATTATCCATGGCTTCTTGCTTGCGACCTAAGTTATCAAGAGTTAATCCCCTCTTCAAGTAGTAGTTGGCATTCTTTGGGTTGATTCTTAATGCTTCGTTAAATTTCTGTAAGGCTTCTTCGAATCTTCTTTTATCATGGAGAAAGATTGCTATGTTGAAGTATGCTTGATCTTGATTAGGATCAATTCTAGTAGCTTCGGTATAGCATTCAATGCCTTCTTCAGATCTGCCTAGTTTATCAAGAGCTAATCCTTTCTGCGTATAATAGTAAGCACAGTTTGGATTGATCCTGATTGCATCGTTAAGATGCTTAATGGCTTCTTCATATCTTGCTTCGCTGATATGGATGCTGCTTAGGGCATCGTGTGATTTTTCTTCATTTGGATCGATTCGGATAGCTTCGGTAAAGCATTCTATGGCCTCTTCTTTCCGGCCTGATGCATCCAAAGCAAGACCTTTCTGTGTATAATTGTAGGTACAGTTTGGGTCTTCTCTGATTGCATTATTAAAATGCTCAATTCTGAGGTTAAGTTCTTCAGCATTTGGTGCTTTTGCTTTATTTGAGTCTGCTTTTGTAACTTCACTTTGGAATTCCATGGCCTCTACTTCTTCTTTATATAAGCATTCAATTGATTCTCCTTTATCCATAGAATTATTAGACCATTTAGATCTATAAAATATGAGCTTGATAATATGTAATTTAATATTTTATGGCCTAAAGTTTTTAATAAAAGCTAGTTAAAATAGAGAATTTGTTTTATAAAATTAGCACTTCCATATCATGATCAGAAAAGAGCTCATCTGGTGGCATCAAGTATCCCTCGTTTAAACCACAAAATCTGTGCTGTGATCAATATCTAGTTCATTTGACCAATATTCTCCATCCTCCGACATGCCGCCGAAATTCATGCTCTCCAATGCTGCCTCACTCTTCTAGATGCCTTAATAGCGGGCTGAAGCTTTGAAGGATCTTTTATGAAGTTAATTTTCGCTATATTGATAGCATACTTAATAAAATTATAGATTGATACCATTTTGATCTGACAGCATCATAGCCATCAATATTTTTATTGAATTAAAGTACACTATTAATTATATTTTAGCTTAAATTTAGGAATATCATAAAAATTGTAAATAGAATTGATTATTTTAAACCTTATTTTTATTTTTATAAAAAAGTCGCATAAAGCCTTAACTATCTTTGGAAATATGATTAGATAAAAGAAAATTCTATAGATTAATTACTGCTGAAGTCCAATAAACACCATTCAATAGTTATCTCCAATACTATACCTGAAGTAGTCATGAGCATTTTTATATCGATATTCTCGATCGTCTCTTTTCTCTTAATTTTTATCAACTCATTTTGCTCTTATTTTCAAATATTTCTCTTGGCTTTAGAGCGCTTTAATATTTCTTACCATTCCTTTTTCCTCTTCTTAATATCCATAATTTTTGACTTAAAGTTGAACTATACACTATTTTAGATAATAATTTCTTATCATTCTAAAAAGACTTTTGACTTCGATTCTGACATTGATTTATAAGCCGTTATTTTCCTAAACAAATTAATTTATAAAGTAAAGCTTTAATGTAATGAAACTATTTATTTTTATTTCTTATTCTTTTAAAAATCCACTAGAATGCTTATATTTGGTACTATTTAAGAATGTCTTAAAGAGAAAATTCAATGCTCATATTGCTTTACAAATTTTTCAATAAAAAATATCTAAATTCCTAAGCCCCCTTTATTTAAAATAATTAAAATGAGATGCTGAAAATCTGACTGCCACGAAAAAATAGAGGTATACTGTCCTCACGAAAAAAGTTGTATACTTTCCTGCTCTTTGCACATTGGAGCACACATTATTACAAAATCCGAAGATGGGCACCATCCTGAAGGAATTTACTCTGACTCTTCTTCTGGAGGAAAATCTCCTTTCATTAGTCATTTAATTGCTGCTATAATGGCTTCATATAAAGCTAAAAATGAGCTCATGAAAGAATTTAAAGCCAAACTTTCTACTTTGGTTAATTTATATATTAGAGAATTTAAGGAAATTTCCTGTACTCAATCTGAAGTTATAGGCATGCTAAATCAGCTAATCCCAAGTTCCCAAATTCGCTCCTTATCTTTTGATGGACTTCCAAAAGTAGCAGGAAAATCAACATTTTTGTTCAATAATGAAGAAAAGCCACTTGACAATAATAATGAAATTGAGTTAGAAACATTTGAGTATTGCGAAAAAACAGATCAAAACTATATTCAGTATAGCATGAAGGCCCCATATTCAAAAGAAAAAATAAGTAAATCGCCACCTCCTGAAATAGTCGTATTTGATCACATCGGAGATAAATTTCTCAAAATCAATCTAAAATCCCTTGAAGCAACGTCAAAAAGTTTTAATTTAAAATCAATATCTCTTAAAGGCCTTATAGTATGTGATATTCAAGATAATAAATATTTTTGCCATCACAGTAATAAGCAAGGATCGCGAACTTTTATAATTAACTTTGATGACCATATCAAATTTATTGAGCCAGGAAATTATTGCAGTGCGACGTATGCCTATTTCTATAAATATTCTGTATATCTTTTTGGAGGAAAAAATTCAAATAATGAGCCTATGAGCCTTGCAGTAAGATTTCACACTGTGAATGAAAAGTGACAGAAAATATGTCCAATCCCGAAGCCAGCAAGCTTTATTTCGTGCGTTTCTTCTCAATATAAATTGCTATTTTCTGGATTTGAGCATTCCAAGCTTTACTCCTATAGCATAAGAAGAGGGAATTATAGTGAGCTGCTAGAACTGAAGCCAAACAGTCCCAAGATCCTTTGCAAATCCTCAACGACAATTTTTGTAAGTGACTCAGATTATATTTGAAAAAGCGAAGCTAACTCCAACTCGGCAACATGACAGAAGATTGGGAGGTCTCCTACTTTGCCATATTCAAGCTTATCTAACTATACATACTACGCCATGGGTATTTATTTTGTAGACGAAGAATTTAATATGTATCAATTCAATCTGAAGGAAATGAGTATGTTGAAGCTTGACTATTCTATAAGTTAAAATAAAATAGCATATTGATAATAAAAAGATTAATAAATATATATCACAGTTATGAAGTTATATCTTGGACATGCTGCACAAATTCATCATGTGACAAAAAGAGTCTATTTGTGTTGTCATAATCACGGATTTCTTCATCTAATTTTGATTTATTAACAGGAATTGGCTGGATTTCTTCTTTGAAAGAAATTCTACTTTCCATTCTTTCCCTAATAGATTTGTTTATCTCATCAGCAGTTACTTTACTTCCTAAAGAAAAACGGAAGAATATTCCGATATCTGGCGTCTTATCGCCATATAGTAAGCTTGGGCAATATCTCCATTGAATTAACAATCCAGACGACAATAATGAAATCCAGCCAATATATAATGAAATAATCCAAAGGAAAATATTTCCTTCATATAGCTCAAGCCAAAAAATAGAAGAAATTACAATGTTCCATAATACTGCTAGATAAGACACTAGCACCCAAAGGTTTAATCTTTGGTAGTTATAAGGCTTCTTTTTCACACATCATAAGAAAAAGACCAATAATGCAAGAAAATAAATAAAACCGTATAAAGCTTGGTTTACAGGCTTTAGTGCCTTATTCATGAAAACTAAAGCTACTTGGAAAATGCTTTTCAGCATAAGATATGCTGGCCGTGTCTTTATTTTCATCATATCATCAGAGTGATCTCAAAAGGGTCTATAAAATACAGCGAGTGGTAAATATACAAGTAAAGCAGCTATTGAAACAGCTGCCCATGTCAGGTGAGTGTCTTTCCAGCAATAAACTGTACAATCGCTATGAACAAAGCTTTCATCTAAATCATTCCCTATTCCTTCGTTGCATTGAAAGACACTTAAAAGCACCGAAATTATAGGTAAGAAGCACGCGTTTCCTATAAGTGGCATTCCCATTCTGATAATTCTGTCACTGTTTACGAATGCTAATTTCTTAATGATTCTATTTTGAAGTGCAAAGGTTGGAATGATTGCAAAATAAATTCAGAGAAATATAGCAATTATGGCTGAGGCAACATAAATCCAAAAGCTCTTTCCTACAGTTACCCATCCAAAATTCAAGGCAGCGTAATTAGATAAAGAGTATGAGTAACTGTCAAATTTTTTGATGTCTGGACCCATAGAAAGGTACTGAAGAAAATCTGTATAAATCATCGCCATCACGATGAAGTCGTCGAAATTTATTCGAGTTTTTTCAATAAGATCTTTGATTTCTATGCGCCATCATTTCTTTCAAATATAGTAAGTAATAATTATGGTTAAAAGTAGGACTCCTGAGCCAACTCCATATAAAACTGCTGATCCTTTTTCAGAATACTTCCTTAAACTTTTGTCAAATGGACATCCATCAGCATAAACAATTTTTGCACTTGGAGTGGTTGTTTTGTTATTATACCATATTATATCGTCAAAAAAGGTTATAAGCTGCTCACTTGACAGATCATATGATGCTACCCACCAATCATACATGCTATTCAAAGTGCTATTTCACCTCATATTGTAGATCCCAAATGTCATTACACTTCGCTCATTACTGCCATTTTCTATTGAAACAGTCCCTGAACAGCCAATGAATCTTTGCTTTCTTAAATTTGCATTCAAAATTTTGTAATCTTCTACATTTTCACCTCCAATTAGCGTAAATTTTATTCCATTCATTAGCAGCAGTACTGAGTCAAAAGAGAAGCATCTATTGGTCAGTGACCCTGGGTAATTTGCAGCAATTCCTTTTTTGACCTCTTTTCCAAAATCTCCTACCCAATCAGCTTGATCTACGACAATGGACCCATACAGTAAATTGTACAGCTTTGCTTTTTGTACAGGGTCTGTTTCGATTACTAAGTTTTCACTAATTCTTGATGGAAATATGAAAATTGCTTCGCCTCTTCTGAGACCTGCATCATAAAAATCTTCAATAAAGTAAAATTCATCTGGGATCATGATAAATAGGACAAAAATTCGGACTTTCAAAGAAATCAGATACTCCATTAGACTTTTATGCTTAGCATACGATTCGTGAGTATAAGGGCTAGCCACCGCCCTCTCTACATTCACGATTTTTATATCTGACTTGCTGGTTTGGTTGATATAATAATCATAAGCCAGTTTCGATCATGTGCTATTTTGATATATTACACATATACTTTTTCAGCCTAAAACTGAAGCCATAGCCATAAAAGCTGCAGAGTTGTATCGCGAATCTTTTATTATCCTCATAAACTCAGGATAAGTTTCCTGAGATGTCAAAACTCCAGCAGCTCCATTTTCGGAAATATGAGGGATTGAAATATTTAAAGCCCTTAATGAAACAATATTTCCTATGCATAGCAAAGGATAATTGGCAGTGATTAGAGCTATTCCAAGCTGTCTTCTCAAGCGTGCAAAACATTGGATTGCGAAACTTGCATTAAAAACTTCAGCTCCACAATCTGTGTGTGTGATCGAAATTTGAAAATTGTCTAGAAAATGGGTCTCTTTTAAATAGCTAAAAGCATACCTTGCTCCATCTTTTATAATATGCGCTGTTGAGCTATTGGCAGCGCCTGGATTTGTGACTCCATCTGCCATAGATACTGTAATATTTGTATAAGGAGAATTGGGAGGAACACTAGAATTCCCTGGAAAAAGAATTGGTCTAGTTAGTGTTAAATTTCCAGCTGTAATGCTTCCTGAAGGGATTTTAGTGGAATTTAGAGTATTTATTAGCATGAATTTAGGAGCGGGGTGATGATTCACTGTATTTTTTTCCAGGAGTTCTCTTATCGCAATATTGGAAAATTCGTTAAAAGAAATCACTTGACGGATTAATTTTTCAAAGGCAAGAGCCTCATAATTGTAATAACTGGTAGAGTTTTGTAGGCCTGATTCAATAATAGCTATAAGGCCACTTCCTTGAAGTCCTCAAATGCTTTGACTTGCAAGTAAAATCCCAGCACCTTGCGTTAATAAATTTTTTGATTTTAAACTTGAAATTATTTTTGTGGCGCCTTCTCCTTTGTTGAAAATTATAATGTTTTTGATACCAGTTGGCTTAATTGCTTTACCTATCAATAAATCAGCTGAATCTTGGCTGCCTTCATCAGAAAAATGGAAATTATAAATTTCTTTACTAGAAACATCTGCTGATGTAGAAGCAGTCATTGGATTAAAAATAAAGTCTGAAATGACAATAAATTTGTCTCATTCGAAATAAGAAATTAAGCTAAAAAATGCATCAACGTGGTCTGATAAAGGGTTGTGTATAAAAAACTCTCAAAAATCATAATAATCACTTGGGGAAAAGGAGACCAAAATAAATTGGTTTTGTTTTGATAATTCTTTAAGAATTCGAGAAAATGAAACGCTAGAAGTGAGATCTAGAGCAATAGTTGGGTTTACTTTTCGATTTAAAATGCTTGAGCTCGATTTAATTTCCGTTTGTCTTAAATCAATTTGAGTGTTGAGCTTTATTCTTAAGTTAGTTGAAATGCTTGTCATAAGGCCAGTGTCCGTGAGCGAACTAAAAAAGATTTCAACTAGTAGTTGGCTTTGCACCAATGCCAGAAGAGTTAAACTAGCTATAAATTTCACCATTATTATATAATACCAGTTTCATAATTTAAATATTAGACTTATAACACATATAATCTAATGAAACGTATGGAAAAGGAACAATGTTTCTTCATGCTTCTGTTTTTAAATATCTTAAGTTTAAAAATGCATATCTTGATCTTAAAAGAAGAAATTGTAATATTTATTAACTGAGAGTCCATTTTGGTCCAGTGCACTATACAAAAAAGGAAATATCTTTACATTGTAAGTACTTGAAGGATGTAAAAATGACGCAGAGTTATTGTTCTGTTGTTTCCTATGAAAAAGGCTATTTGAATTTGACATGACTGATCCTAAATTTTCAGGAAATAAAATGAAGAATTAATAAATATGTAACTTTTTTAATAGTTTATTAAGGATATAAATTACAAACTAAAACTTTTCTAATAATTTTCAAGATTATAATGCAAAGAAGATTATAAATTAAAATTTTTTATCCAAAGATCAGTTGAAATTTTAAAACATTTTAGATTGGATTAATTACAAATTTTTTGTCTTATGGATCAATTTCACAAATTTTTTATTATTGATGTGACTCAAAGATCACTAGAATTTCTTTTCAAATTTATTCCTTCTTATTATGTGCTTCTATTTTCGAATTTTTTTAAAATAAATGAAGAAAAAATTTCGCCACTTTCTAGATGCCATAGTTTCTTAGCAAAGGGCAAATATATCAAGAGCAGAAGGATAAAAGACTCTAAATATTAACATTATTTGCAATTATTTGCTTAAAATTTCAGTAGTCGATATGCCAAAATTAAAATATTATACAAATAAATGGCTTATTAAGAGTAGTTAAAATGCTAATCAGAAAATTTAAGATTAGATATTTTAGATATTCTCAGCATTAAATTTAATTGCTCTTGCCTTAATGCACTTAAATCGATTCAGTAATAAAATTTCGCAGGTTTAGTTTAAACATTTGATATTGAATTAAATCAGAGAAATCAATTTACTTGGTGTTAAACTTTTCAGTCTGAGCTATGAAATTGAATTTGCTTGTTGAATTTATTAGCCAGCTTTAATGTTTTTTATTCTCTATTTAAAAGCCTTCAGTATTTAGCAATCTTGCTTTAATTATTTAAGCCTTTAGTGTAGTAGAATTAGTATCATAATTCTCAATTTGAGTTTCAGATAGGTAAAGGAGAGCTCTAGTATGAGGATACAAAATTATTAATTTTTCAAACTCCCAAATGCAAATACAAATCTGATCAATAAAACCTTAAGTGTGCCTTTCAGCATAGTTATTTTTAATAAAAATATTTATTATTTCTTATTCTTAAATAATTTTTATTCTTCACTTATAATAAATCTGGCATCACCTGGGCTTTTCTTTTGTTCAAAAATATCACCATGTCTTCCAGAAATATCAATAACATAGTCATAACTTTTTAAAATATTTTCCCCACTATCATAAGCAAGATATTTTTTATCAGATCTTTCTTTATTCCATCTATTAATTTCTTCAGCTCTAACTTTGTGCCCTAAAGAAAACTTGAACAATATGCTAATGTCAGTCGCTTTTTCTGTACAAAGTAAGCTTGGGTAGCGCTTATTTTGAATAAAAGCTCCTATTGCTATCATTGATCCCCATCCAATATATTGGAGAATGATCCAAGCTGATAATGATCTATATGAAAGAATCCAATATAGAGAAGATAAGGTCGCACTCCAAATAATTGCACAGTAAGAAACAGTTGTTCATAGATTGCACCTATCATAATTATATGGCTTTTTCTTCAAGCAGAGATAGAGAAATCCCAAAAAACTAACTATATAAATCAGCCCATACAATGATTGGTTGTGTTTTTTTAGTGTTTTATTTAAAATGATAATAAAAATTTGTAGCAAACTTTTTACCATAAGGAATAATGGCCTTGTCTTTATATTGATATAGTCGCTTGAATTATCCCAGTAAGGTCTAAAGTAAATTGCTAGAGGCAAGTAAAGAATTAGCGCTATAATTGAGCAGATTGCTGTGCTTAAGTGCGACCCCTGCCAGCAAAAAACAGAGCAATCTTTTCTTACAAAGCTTTGGGAAAGATCATTGCCAATAGCTTGATCACATTGAATTACATTTAACAAAACAGATACAATTGGTAGAAAGCCAGCATTCCCAAGTATAGGCATAAGTAATTCAGCAAAGGTTTGAGAATAGTGAAAAAAGAAATTATTGAATTTTCCTTCAAACTTAAATATAATGATGAAGCTGAAATAAATCCAAAAAATCACGGCTATTAGGACTGCTTTCACATAATACCAAAACATTTTTCCTTCAGTTATCCATCCTAAATTTATAATAGCATAGCTCGATAGCCAGCTAGAAAGTCTATCATATTGGCCAATATCTGGGCCTATTGCCAAATACTGCAAAAAATATAAGAATATCAAGAGCATAGCAAAGTAGTCTTCAAGCTTTGCGAGCACTGGGGATGTTAATTGGACAATATCAATATTCCACCATAACTTTCATATGAAAAAAGTGATAATAGCTGTTACAATTATGATACCGAAACTTATCCCATAAAGAATTCCTGCACCTTTTGTGGAGTATCTAATTAATTTTTTATCAAAAGGGCATTCGCCTTCTGTAATAAAATTAAATGGAATGGAAGTGGTGTTGTCATATCAAATGATGTCTTCAAAAAATGTAATGAGTTGGGTGCTTCCCCTATCATATTTTCCTGCTAAGTGCTCGTATAAAGAAGATATAGTTTGATTATATCTAATATTATAAATTCCCATGATTGCTATGCTCCTGTCATTAGATCCCGGCTCAATTGAAACAGTGCCTGAGCAACCCGTAAACCTTTGCTTCCTTAAATTTGTATTTAATATGTTGTTATCTTCTGGATTTTCTCCTTGATAAAGTGTAAACTTAATTCCATTCGCTAGAAGCATTGCAGAATCAAAAGAAAAACACCTAAATGCAATGTTTTCTGCAGCAGAGCCATATATTTTTTCATAGCCATCTTTTATTGATTTACCATACTCCCCAATTCAGTCTAATTGGTCTGTAAGAACTGACCCATACATTAATTCATTCAACTTCATAATTTGTACAGGGTCAGTCTCAGAGAGCAAAACATAAGCAACTCTATTGTAAAACATAAAAACTGCATCCCCTCTTCTCATTCCAATATCATAAAAATCCTCGATGAAATAGAATATCCCAGGAGGAAGGATAAAAAGAGCGTAAATTCTTATTTTTGAGCTCAAAGCATCCTCCATTCAGCTTTTATATTTTGTAACATCAGTATGCTTATAATTAGTATTTATCATTCGTTGATTGGCATTATTGACGATGCTGATATCTGAGTTATTAATTGAACCTTCAAAAGCTCTGTATGCAGCAATGCAGCCAGGTGAATTCTCATAAAATGAAATGACATTTTTCCACCCGAAAACTGAAATTAGGCTAAAAATAACTCCTGCGTTATATCGGCTGTCTTTGTAAACTCTCATAAACTCAGGATATACAGTTTCGTTAGCTAATGCGGCAGCTGGAGTCAGATCTGAAATGTGTGGAATTGATATATTAAGGTTTCTTAAGGAAATAATATTCCCAATGCAAGCGTTTGCATTATATGAGGTTAAAAGTGCAATTCCGATTTTATCTTTTAACTGTTTGAAGCAATTCAGAGAAAATGTTTTGCTATAAACTTCAGCCCCACAGTCTGTGTGAGTTACTTGAAACTCAAAGCCATCTAAAAAATGGGTTTGATTGATATAAGATAATGCATATTTTGCACCCGATTTGACTATTTGAGCATAAGGACTATTTTGAAAACCTGGATTCGTTACTCCATCAGCCATCGAAATACGGATATTCGTAATTATGGAATTAGGAATTGATGAAGAATTTCCTGGGAAAATTATTGGAGCATTCAATTTTAAGCTCTTTTTAATTATTTCTCCGACTTTTACTGGCTGGTTATTTTGAATATTTACTAATGAAAACTTTGAAATTGGATGATGATTTATAGTATTTTCTTCCAAAAATTGCCTTAGTTCTAACCTAGATGTATCACCAAATTCCAAAATGAGATTAATAAATTTTATATAACCCAAAACTTCGTAGCTATTAGAATCAAAGGAACTCTCCAATCCATCTTCAATAAAAGCTAAAATGCCATCTTCTGTAATTCCTCATAAACTTTTACTGCCTAAAATAATTCCGCTTCCAACAACAAAAAGGTTTTTGTTTTTTAAACTTTTCACCAATTTTTCAGCAGTTTCTCCAGTATTTAAAATTACAATATTTCTTACCCCAGTTATTTTTATTTCTTTTGCTATAAAGTTATCAGCCGAAATTTGGTTGGCTGTCTCTGCGATGTTGTGGAATAAGATGCTTTTATTTCGAAATTTTGATATGAGCTGATTTTGAATTTCACCAGAAATTACTATGAATTTATCCCAATTTAAATAATCAGACAAAGTAAGCATTGCATCAATGTGTGATCTCTCTTCGATGTGGGTAAAAAATTGTCAATCTGAATAAATTGATTTTTGGTTTTCTATACTAACTATAATTGATTGAGTTTCAGAGCTGAAATCTTTGATGCATCCTTCAAAATAAATGCTTGAAGTCATATCAAAAATTACATCGGTTTCTACTCCTGAACCTGAAAGCTCTGCGCAAGAAGAAAAGTAATATTTTTTTAAGTTTATTTCTTTTGGGAAGGCTTGCCTAAGAGAATTTGCTGTAGCTTCAAGCAAGCTCATGCTTGTAAAGTTGCTATAAAATATACCTACAAGAATTTGAGACAAAATAAGTGGCACAAAAAGGTGAAAAATCCAATAGTTAATCATATTTACATAAGATCTAATGAAAAAAACAATGTTAATTTTGAAATGTTATAAACTCTTAAAATATAAATCATTAATATTAAAAAGAACAATTATCAAATTTCTTAGAATTGTCATAGCATAAAAAGTAATAATTTTTCTAATTATATTTAAATATACGGAGATGCTATAGTGATTCCAACGAACCGAATTATCCATTGTTATCGATATAAATAAGAAAGATTTAAATTCAAATTATTTCATCAGATTAATATTTAGCAATTAAATTTATCCTGGGGTACTTGTCTTAATTAAGATATCAGCTAGCAAAGCTGCTAATAAATTAAATTAGAATAAATCATTCATCAATATAGAAAATTTAAAATTCTATATTTTGAATGATTTTTGTTTTCTTATGTCAATGAGATTTCTTGAAGAGCTAAGATCTACTGTATGATTTTCTTGCTCTTGAAGTGATAAACTGCTAACTCTATGGAATAATAAATTTTCTGGTGCATTTGAAATGCAAAGAACATTATCTTGAACAATTTTCCTCGACTTGATTTTTTCAATCTCTGAGGATAAATATTTTTTTCTGTCAGATCTTTCTCGATTGGATTTATTTATTTCTGAGGCAAGAATTTTACTTCCAAGTGAAAATCGGAAAAATAAACTAATGTCTTGAGCTTTTTCTGAATAAAGTAAGCTTGGATAATATTTTTTCTGATAAAATAATCCAAAACTAATCAATAACCCTCATCCTATGTATTCTAATGCAACTCATATCGAATATATCTTTTCTGGTATTATTCAAAACAAAGAGGAAAGGGACACGCTTCATATAATTGCGCAATAAGAAATTATCGATCATAAATTGCATCTATCATAGTTATAAGGCTTTTTCTTTATACAAAATACCATAAATCCTAGAAAAAGTAAAATATAGCACACTCCATGCAAAGATTGGCTATAGACCTTTACTGTTTTATTTAAAACTATAATACAAACTTGGAGCAAGCTTTTTACCATCAAGAAAAGTGACCTTGGCTTTATATTTGCATAGTCATTTGAGTGATCCCAGAATGGTCTAAAATAAATAGCAAGAGGCAAATAAGCAACTAAAGCAATTAAAGAGATTATAGCAATTGGAAGGTGATAGTCTTTATAACAAAATTGATTGCAATCATTTCTTGAGAAGCTTTGAGAAAAATCATCTCCAATTGATTGGTCACATTGAAATACGCTTAGAAGAACTGAGACTATTGGCAAAAAGCAAGCATTTCCAAGTAATGGCATTAATATTGATGCTAAATTTGCACTGTAAGTAGAAAAAAAGTTCACAAATTTTACTTCAAGCCGTAGAATTATGTGAGCACAAAAATAAAGCCAAAGTCCTACTGCCCCAATAACTATTTCCACATAAAACCAAAATATTCTTCCTTTTGTGAGTCAATGAAAATTTATTACAGCATAACTGGCAAGTCAATCAGAATACTTATCATATTTATCTAAATCTGGCCCCATTGCTAAATATTGGAGGAAATATATGAAAATCATGGTTATTGCGATATAGTCTTCAAATTTTATTGATGATTTTGCTGTTAATTTAGGAATTTCAATATTCCACCATCTTCTTCATATATAAAATGTAGTGCTTATTGTTAGGACAATAATAATAAATCCCACACAATAAAGAATTGATGCCCCTTTTACAGAATATTTAGCGAGGCTCTTATCAAAAGGGCACCCACCATAAGTGATTATATCTGAAGGAGTATCAGTTGTATTGTCATATCAAGTTATATTTTCATAAAATTTTATAAGCTGAGCACTTCCTAAGTCATATTTTCCCGCTGGAAACTCATATAATGAATTTATTGTTTCATTCCATTTTAGATTAAAAATGCTCATTATGCTTGTACTCCTCTGATTAGAATCGGGATCTACTGAAACGGTTCCAGAACATCCAATAAATTTTTGCATTCTCAAATTGGCATTCAATATTGATGAGTCTTCAACATTTTCTCCTTGGTCTATTGTATACTTGATTCCATTTAACAGCAGCATTGCAGCATCAAATGAGAAGCATCGAAATACAGTTTCCGAGCCATAAATTTTTACATATCCTTCTTTAAGTTGCCTGCCATATTCTCCCACCCAATCTTCTTGATCAACAGCAATAGAGCCATATAGTAACTCTAATAACTTTTTACTTTGCACAGGATCAGGCTCAGTCATAAGAGCAAAAGCAATCCTGTTATAAAACAAAAAAATAGCATCGCCTCTTCGTAGTCCGGTATCATACAAATCCTCAATAAAGTAAAATTCTGATGGTGCGTTTATAAATAGGATATAGATTCTTGCTTTTAAATTTATTGCATTGAGCATTCAGGAGCTATATTGTGAATAATCGGTATGTCTATAATTTATTTTAATCAATCTTTCACTAGACTTGTTTATTATGTTTATATTTGTATTATTTATCATTTTCTCAAAATATCGATAAACCATAATAGGCCCAGTTGAGTTTTCATAATAAATAACAATATTCTTTCAATTAAAAATAGCTAAGAGGCTAAATAGAACTCCTGCATTATATCGGCTATCTTTAATTACTCTCATGAACTCTGGATATACCTTTTTATCTGTCAAAATTGGCGCTGGGGCGTTTTCAGAGATATGAGGAATTGAAATTCCTAAGCTCCTGAGTGAAAATATATTTCCAATGCATGTTGGAGCTGTTGTTGATGTCAATAATCCAACTCCAAGTTGAGTTTTCAACTTACTAAAGCATTTATATGAATAAGCTGGACTATAAACCTCAGCTCCGCAATCTGTATGCTGCACTATAATTTCAAACCCATCTAAAAAATGGCTTTCTTTTATATGTGACAAAGCATATTTTGCACCCCACTTAACTGGATAGGAATAGCTGCTGTTTATATACCCTGGATTTGTGACTCCATCTGCCATAGATATAGTGATATCAGATATCGGCGAATTTGGAATCGCTGTTGAATTCCCAGGAAAAATAATGGAATTAATTAGTGAAAGGTTTTGATATATTTCTCCGACTGCAGTTTTATAATTATTTTGTATGTTCATCATCAAAAATTTAGGTTTAAGATGATGATTTTCAGTATTTTTTTCTAAAAATTGTCGTAATCCAAACGGATCAGAAATTTCTTGAAACTCTAAAATTAGCTTTATAAACTTTGCAAATGCTAATGCTTCGTAAGTATAATAATCAACAGAACTTTCAAGACCTGATTCAATATAAGCTAAAACTCCGTCTTCCTTAATGCTCCATAAACTTTTGCTACCTAATATGATTCCACAGCCAGAACTCAATACATTTTTTTTCTTCAAGCTTTTGACTAATTTTTCTGCACTATTTCCTTCATTTAAGATGACAATATTTTTTATCCCTGTAGGCCGAATGACTTTACCAATTAGCTGATCTGCATTGTCTTGGGTTTCATTCTCCGCAAAATTATAAAACATTATTTTTTTGTTAGAAAATCCATTTACTAATCCGCTATAGATTTCTTCAGAGCCATTACTGGAAATAATTATAAAATTGTCCCAATTCAAAAGCTCAACTATTTTAAATAAAGCATGATAGTGATCTTGAATTTGGTAGTGAGTATAAAATTTCCACTCATTATAGAATTCTGAGATTGGGTTCGAACCTATAACTATAAAATGAGCTTGATTTGCTAAACGTTTTATGCAATTTCCGAATCAGAGGCTTGATGTTAAATCTATTACTAACTGAGTTTCAACACGATAAATTAGCTCATCAGAACAATGTGTGAGCATAGTTTCTTTGAGCTCAATTTGGCTGTTTAAAGTTTGCTTGAGGAAATTCGATGTGTATGAAATCAAGTTAGGATCTGTATTGCTGCTATAAATAACTTCAATAAATAGCTGACTTTGACTAAAGCAGAATGAGAAGATCAAAGCTAAAATAGCTATCATTACTTTTTTTTATTAATAATTAATAATGGAAATTAAAGTATATTATTTAATTCTTATTCAAAACAATTTATATAATGTTTAATAATCTAAGAATAATTAGGAAAATCATTTTAGTGAGTCAGTTTTTTTTTTAATAAGATTAGTATATGTTAATTTAGCCTTGAAACCCATTTGTTTTTAAAGAGAATTACCAAGAAAAATTAAATTTTATAATAATTTAAGTGCTATATCTATAAGTTTAATAGTTAATTAATGATTAAAATAATTAATTGCAGTCACATAAATTAAATATTATCAAATCAATCATTTTGAACTATCTACCCATCAGAAAGCAAAATGAGTAAGTAGAAGTATCTTTATTAGGCAAATAGTTTATTGTAAAAAAGTTTAAATTATTGAATTTTAAAAAATGCTTGCTCATTTTATACGAGGCATAGGAATCAATTTATAATTCTTTGATATGTCTTATAATTCAATATATGAAAACCATTTTTTTTGTATTCCATAACTATGGAAGTTGTTAAGGCTTTGAAATATCTGGTGCAAATTTTAATTAACTATTGGAGCTCTAATTTATTTATTTGTTAAAATTCTCGGATATAATCATAAAAAAATCCCTCATTGAATTCAAATAAGACATTGAGACAATATATTTAAAAATTAAATAGCTTTTAAAAATGTATTTATTGAATAAATATAATTTAATTATAACAAAAGCTATAATTAGATACAATTATAACACTTATATACTTAAATTTTTATATTATCATTTTTATGTTTAAGTTAAATTAAATAAAAATAAATAATAAATTAGTCCAGCTTTACTTTCTTAATTCAAAATTTTATTGCTTTAGTAATGGCCTATAAGTTTTCGAGTAGAGCTTATATCTATAGGATAATTCTCTTGCCCCTGATCAAATAAACTGTTAGGCCTATGGAAAAATAAGCTTTCTGGTATATTCGATATGCCTATAGCATCACATTGATCATTTTCCTTTAGTTTCGTTTTTTCATTTCCAGATGACATATATTTTTTTCTGTCAGATCTTTCCTGATTGGCTTGGTTTATTTCAGAAGCAAGGACCTTACTTCCCAGCAAAAAGCGGAAAAATAGAGTAATGTCAGGACCTTCTTCAGAATAAAGCAAGCTTGGGTAAAGTTTTTGTTGAAAATATAATCCAAAAGTTATCATTAATCCTCATCCTATATATTCCAATGCAATTCATATCGAATACATCTTTTCTGGCAAAATTCAAAACAAAGAGGAAAGAGACACACTTCAAATAATTGCGCCATAAGAAATAATTGACCATAAGTTGCATCTATCATAATTATAAGGCTTTTTCTTTATGCAGAATAGTAAAAAGCCTAAAAATAGTAAAATATAGAACGCTCCATGCAAAGGTTGGCTATAAACCTTTACAGTCTTGTTTAAAACTATAATACAAACTTGGAGTAAGCTTTTAATCATCAGAAAATGTGATCTATGTTTTATATTTGTATAATCATTTGAGTGATCTCAGAATGGTCTAAAATAAATAGCAAGAGGTAAGTAAATAACTAAAGCAGCTAATGAGATAAAAGCTATAGGCAAATGATAATTTTTATAACAAAATTGATTGCAATCATTTCTTACGAAACTTTGAGAAAGATCATCTCCAATGGATTGGTCACATTGAAATACGCTAAGCAGTATTGAGACTATTGGCAAAAAGCAAGCATTTCCAAGAAATGGCATCAATAGCGTCGCTAAAGTTTTACTGTAAGTTGAAAAAAAGTTCACAAATTTAGCATCAAGTCTTAGTATCATGTGAACACTAAAATAAAGCCATAATCCTACTGCTCCAATAACCAACTCTACATAAACCCAAAATATCTTGCCTTGAGTGAGCGAATGAAAATTGATAATTGCATAACTGGTAAGATTATTTGAATATCTATCGTATTTATCTATATCTGGACCCATAGCTAAGTATTGAAGAAAGTATATAAAAATCATTGCCATTGCAATATAATCTTCAAATTTAATAAGCGATCTTGTAGTTAACATTGGAATTTCAACACTTCACCATCATTTTCATATATAAAAAGTTGTCCCAGCTGTCACAATAATAATAAAAAAACTTATACAATACAAGATTCCTGCTCCTTTTTTAGAATATTTTTCTAGGCTTTTATCGAATGGGCATACATATAATGGAATTGTGTCAGAAGGTGTGTTAGTTGTATTGTCATATCAAATTATATTTTCATAAAATTGAATAAGCTGAGCACTTCCTAAGTCATATTTTGCTGCAGGAAACTCATATAATAAATTCGTTGTTGCATTTCACTTTAAATTAAAAATATTCATTATGCTTGTACTCCTCTGATTAGAGCCAGGATCAACTGAAACAATTCCAGAACATCCCATAAACCTCTGAGCTCTTAGGTTGGAATTCAATATTGCTGAGTCTTCAACATTTTCTCCTTGATCTATTGTATATTTAATCCCATTTAGCAGTAACATTGCAGCATCAAATGAAAAGCATCTATATATGGTATCTGAGCCATAAATTTTAATGTATCCATCTTTAAGCTTTTGTCCATAACTTCCTACTCAATCTTGATTGTCAATAACAATTGAGCCATACATTAGCTCCAGCAGCTTTTTAATTTGAGCTGGATCCGGCTCAGTATATAAAGCAAATGCTGTTCTGAGGTAAAACAAAAATAAAGCGTCGCCTCTTCTTAACCCTGTGTCATATAAATCCTCAATGAAGTAAAACTCTGAAGGAGCATTTATAAATGTTATAAAAATTCTAGTTCTTGAATTTATTACGTTAAGCATTGCTGGCCTGTATTGCTCATAGTCAGTATGTCTATAATTTATTTTAATCAGCCTTTCGCTCGGATCATTTACAATATTTATGTTTGTGTTATTTATCATTTTTACCAAATATTGATAAAATGATATAGGTCCAGTTGAGTTCTCATAGAACACAATTATATTTTTTCAATTAAAGACTGCTAAAAGGCTAAAGAGAACTCCTGTGTTGTACCTGCCATCTTTAATTACTCTCATAAATTCTGGATATGCTGTTTTATTAGTTAAGATGGGAGCTGGGGAATTTTCAGAGATTTGTGGGATTGAAATTCCTAAGCGTCTCAATGAAATTATATTTCCAATGCATGTTGGTGCTGATGGAGTTGTTAAAAACCCAACTCCAAGCTGGCTTTTTAATTTATGAAAGCAGTCATAAGAAAAGGAAGGGCTATAAACCTCAGCTCCACAATTAGTATGCTGTACCAAAATCTCAAACCCACCAAGAAAATTGATTTCTTTTATGTATGATAATGCATATTTCGCGCCAGTCTTAATTATAGAGTAACTACTATTTGTGTAGCCTGGGTTAGTTGCACCATCAGCTATAGATATAGTGATACTAGTTGTCGGTGAGTTTGGAACTGCTGTAGAATTTCCAGGGAAAATTATAGTGCCATAAAGCGATAGCTCATCATATATCTCTCCTATTTTTATTTTTTGATTATTTTTTATATTAATCACAGAAAATTCAGATTTTAGATGATGATTTTCAGTATTCTCTTCCAGAAGTTGCTTCAATTCAAAAGGATCGGAAATTTCTTGAAATTCTAAAATCAGCTTTATAAACTTTGTATATGCTAAGATTTCATAGCTATAAGCATCAACAGAATCTTCAAGTTCAGACTCAATATAAGCTAAAACCCCATCTTCTTTAATATTCCACAAACTTTTACTACCTAATATGACTCCACATCCAGAGCCAAATATTTTTTTTTTCGTCAAGCTTTTAACTAATTTTTCAGCACTATTTCCTTCATTTAATATTACAATATTTTTTATTCCAGTTGGCTTGATTACTTTACCCACTAATCGATCAATATAATCTTCACTTTGATTCTGATCAAAATTAAAAAATTTTAAAATTTTATTGGAAAATATCTTTGTTAATTCACCATAGTTTTGCTGTGCATCAATATTAGAAATCACAATAAATTCATCTCAACTCAAAAACTCAATTAAATTTGACAGTGCATTATTATGGTCTTGAGGAGTGTAGTGCACCGAAAATTGTCAATCATGATAGTTTTCTGCATAAGTATTTGAATCGAGAACTATAAAGTGAGCTTGATTTGCTAAATCTTTTATACAATTTACTAATGGGAGACTTAAGGTTAAATCTATCACGATTTGAGTTTCATCAAGGCGAACTATGTTCTCAGAGCAGTCCATAATTATGGTTTCTTTGAGCTCGATATGGTGAGTTAAGGTTTGCTTAAGAAAGGCTGACAATTGGGAAACAAAGCTAATATCTGTATAACTGCTATAAAGAACTTCAATAAAGAGCTGGCCTTGACTGAGATAAAAAGAGAATAAAAAAGCAAAAAAACTTATCATTTTCTATTTTAAATAGCAGCTGAAATTCAGATATGAGATATTTTGCTTCATCAATATTACCATAAGGCTTTGAAAATCTTATGGCATTAAGATTGCAGAACTAATAGGCATTATTTTCATTAAGAATACTAATAAATCATTAAAACTTAGAGTAAGAGTGTAATCCTCAATTTTTAAAATTTTAATTCTCAATTCCTGCCAGTTATTTCAATATTTTGGATTAAAAGGTCTAAGCGATTATCTCGATAATTCGAGAGTCTGCATAATATCTATTATAACTCTTTAAAAATCTATTTAATCACTTGACGTGTTAAGGTCTAGAATCACCAAACTCACTTAAAAGCCTGTCTATTTTATGATTGAAAGTAATAACTCTCTTATTGGTCTAAACGGATTTGTTTATTACTTTTAAATTATTTTAAAATTGAATAGTCTCTGGCTTTCTGACTGTTACTTTTGCAGGCGCAATTACGAAGCTATTGATCATAAAGAACTTCGTATCAAAATTGAACCATTTTTTATCTTTAAATTTTAATATTATTTTGGTAGCATAAATTTAAATCAGTAGATCAAGATGTTTCTAATTTGCCTCACATAGCAAATAAAAGCTCTTTGTTTTACTTTTCTCAATGTTAGATGTTTTTTTAAAAATTAAAATATTAAAGGACTTTAAAATCTATAGTGCTTAATAGCCAGTTAAGATGCATTTCAGGTCTTTGTCTCATTTCCAAGATATCTCAAACGTTATACTATAAGATCCGATGAACTATATTGGCTGCATAAAGTTTGAAGAAGATTGCATAAGTTTTGAAGATTTAGATAAGCCAACATGAATTACAGACTACTACGAATTTGATTTGAGTACCAAAGTAATTAGTAATATTGATCTTGATTAATAAAAACTGTCTAAAATATTACTTATTCTTACAGCCCTGTTCTTGGTAGTTAAAATCCTTTATCAATTAAAAATGTATTAGGCCTTTTTTTTAGGGTTGTAAAATATAAGCGCGTGAATAAATTCCAATATGATTATATTAGTTTCTAGTCTTTTTTAGATGAATATATTTCCCTTTTAAATAATAATTTTCACATGAAGATCTTGTGGTTTTGCAAATAACTATAATTAAAATAAGACTCTTGCAGACATATCCTTCTTAGAATTTCCTTAATTTCTTCCTCAGTAAGCAAGAAAAGCAATTGAAAAATTTGTATTATTTTGGAAAAACCGCCCTCAATGATCTATTTTCCAACTCTAAAAGTCTAACTCCTCTATTTAGTTGTTAAAATTTCGTAAGGATTATACATAGGAATGCTTTCTTAAACCTAACTAAAATAAGACTCACACAAAAAATTCAATAAAATTTTCTTTTATAATAGTCTTTAAAAACTGCTATAAATTTAGTTTATTAGGCTGAAATTATTATTTTTTCATAACGTTTTAATCTTTATTAATATCAAACAATGCAATTAGCTTTTCTTCTTTATAAGCCAACATGGAATATAGATAATAAATCACGGTTAATAAATTCCGATTTAGTTAATTAACTTCTAATCACTATCAGAATTATAGCTGTAGGATTCGATTTTCTTGGGTTTATTGCATCCGTAGCGCAGATCTGGAGTCCCATCATATTTTCTTGGAAAATCTCTTGCAGCTTTATACCTATAGTCTGGAGTCCCATCTGCTTTTCTTGGGATATCATCATAATTTGTACTTTTTGTTTGGAATTTTTTCTCAGGAGTTTCATAATTTCTTGTTTCTGCACGACTATTAGGTATTTTTTGAGATATTGGGGTGGTTGACTGCACTTTTACTTTAGCAGTTACTTTAACATTATTAAACTCACGAGATTCTTTAACAGTAATCGACCTCGAATTTTTATTGATAGAAAGTTGACTAAAAAGCTGATCAAGATCTTCATCAGAGTACATTTTTTATAAGGATTTTCATTGAGTTACAAAAATTTTGTTTGAAAATTCGGGAAAATGAAATGTAGATGTCTACATTAAAAGGGAGAGCTTTGATCTATTTTTTGATCTTATGTAAATTTATTGTCAAAAAATTAATTCATAATTAAATGAGAGCAATTGAAACATAATCTCAATACTTGCAATCAAATTTCATTTTATTAAATCTTTAAAGAGACTATTAATATTAAGTATATTTCAGTTAGTATATAATGCTTTTAAAGTCCAAGAAAGGTGAATATTATTGCAGCTGTCACTTGGATTTTGCTAAATCTATTTTCTAGTGCTATCCTGAGTTTTTATGTCATCTATTTTTGTATAAATTTATATTTTAGAGATATAGCTGTTGGAATTTAATCATTGTCTACTGCATTTAATTGTTTATACAATTTCAACTCAT
Source organism: Blepharisma japonicum (assembly GCA_949751835.1). Lineage (NCBI taxonomy): Eukaryota > Ciliophora > Heterotrichea > Heterotrichida > Blepharismidae > Blepharisma > Blepharisma japonicum. Next base: position 109,171 of record CATKHK010000059.1, on the reverse strand, counting down.
CTATATAAGCATATTTAAAAGAAATTAATATTATTATAAGATATTATAGATGTTGAAAATTCAATTATTATAAGATATTAAAGATGTTGAAACTTCAATTATTTCTTACATAATAAATCTTAATATTAATGATTTAGTTAGCATTCGTGCTTCTTTTTAGCTCTTTCCTTTTAACTTGCCTTAATGGAGAATAAATATCAATAGCTTCATTTTTGCCTAGAAATATGTCTGTAAGATTAGTTCTTCTCTCTTCAAAAGCATATCTCAAACTTTCAATTGCTAAATATTTCTTACAAAATTCTTTCAAATAATTATTTCCGACAGCATAAAAATTGAAAATATTACAAAAAGTATTCAAACTGAGCCCGTTTTCTTGTTCCTCATACAAAATTGCTTCATTAAATAAATTGGTTAAAAACTCTGGATTTATATTTTTTTCTATTTTTTTAGCACATTCATCAAACTTTTCTCTTTCCATTGGCTCTGAAAAATCCATTCCGTATAAATTCTTCAATTTTTTCACTGATCTTATTTGTAGCTGCTTATGCACCTTTATTAGAGCATTTAAAAATTGGCACTTAGAAATTGAATATTCTGGGCTTTTGCAATTCCGGTTGTGGGCAATTAAGTCTGTTTTTTCAATAAATGTAGATTTAGAAATAAAACCTTTTTGTTCAGGATCAAAATATTGGCTGAGAATTTCAATATTTTGATGGGTCATCCAAAAATCGATTTTTGAATATAATTTCCTGAAGAAATCTTGAGTGGTAAGTTTATTGTTTACTGGACTTAAAGAATTAAATAAAGTTTCTGTAGAAAACCCTTGCTTAGCCATTTTTTGGCACAAGAGGAAAATTAAAAACGCTTCTTGTGTTATTTTTTCTGGTTTGAGGATATTTAAAAGCTGATTTTTGGTGTATCTATGATAGAAGCTTTCATTTATAAGATAATACACATCAATGAGTCTTGCAAATCCACCCAACATTTTTCTCTCAACTTCTTCAATTGGCTCTTTTTTATTTTTTGCTTCTGTCTTGATCGTTTCTTTAATTATCATTATTTTGTTAAATTTGCAACGGATTTGTGTAAGGAAAATAGAAAGATTTAGAGGAATTGGCTCAGGATCATAAATATTTAGTAATTTGCAAAACAAAATAATGTAAGGATGAGCATTTTGGTAATTGATCTCGAGGCCTGGAATTAATTGGCTTAAAGTTTTATAAGCAAGCTTTCTCAGCCCAAACTTCTGATTTAAAAATTCAAGTAGATATTCCCCTACATCTTTGGGCTTTCTATTTTCTGACAAATCTTTCAAATCCATTTCGAGTTTCTTATCCAAAAGCTCTTCAAACAGTGCCACTATGTTTCGTGCTGGCATCGATTTTTCATTAGAAACTTTATGACTTGTAAATTCATCCATAATGAAGCTATTTTGCAACAATTTTTCATTAAATTTATCAATAATTTCTTTTGCTGCTTCATTTTCCTGCTCTTCCCTTATCCTGTCTTCTTCATTTATTATTGAAAAATTCCTGCTCTGAGAGTAGCTTAAATCAGAAACGTCCAAAATGATATTTTCATTTCATAATTCCAAAGCATTTTGATAGTGTCTAACCAGCAATTTCTCAAAAACTTTTAGTATTTTCTCGAACCTTAAGTTTTGACCTAAACTTGCATCAGTTTTTATATCTTCTGTACTAAAAGAGTTAATTGGATCGGATACTGCAAGAATATTAAGGATTTTTTGAGGGGTTGATGACGAGTTTTCAAGCTCATCTTGTTCAACTACTGAAGAAATATCAACTTGCTGCTTTCATGGCTCTATTATGGAAGTTATAGCTTCTCTGAACTGAAGTTCGCGCTTTACTAATTCTTGATTGCTCTTTATGAGGTCTTGAATAAGGATTTTGTCTTGAGAATGGTTACAGCCCATGTCTCTGAATGCCAATAAAGTATTGATTAATTAAAATCAATAGAAAAGAATGGAAAAGAAATTAAAGTGGACTTATATTAAGAGAGTTGAATAAACAAAAAAATCAAAAGGGATAATAGATTATTACTTATATATGTATAGGAAAAGATATTGTGACTTTAGGGCTAGAAAATATGGTTTCGAAACCAGTTTATATATCCAGAATAGAGTGTGCTACCAATATGAGTTTTGGCTTAGCTAGAATATATATTATACTTCGAAAAATGCGTTAATGGCAAGCTTGGTTTGAAAAGTCAAATTTGTGATATAAACCTGATTTTTATTCTGTTTTTATTAAATTATGTTCTTAATTATTAGATGATTAAAACTTCTTTGATTGATATCGGATCATTTATGGAGAATAATATAACTGATACTGTATCATGCAAAATTTTCAAAGTCTTCAAGAAAATACAGCTTTTAATCTTTGAATTTATAAGCTTAAAAAGTTCTTGCAATATAAGCAAATTTAGTCTATTTAAAATTTATATAATTTTACAATATCACAAATTTATTTTCTTTTATCAGCAGCTAGCTATTCATAATAATTTTAAAATTAAAAAACATTGACAAGTTCAATAAAATTTAGTAGAATGCTTACATATTAAATACTATAGCTTTGGCTATTTGCTTTCTTAATTGAGATAGATAATCATTTTTATAGAATGATAAACCTGAATCTTTTGCCAGATACCATTAAAATGCATAAGCCTATTAGATTCTTTAATAAATACTATTAATTTTTATTCATTCAGAATTATAACATATTGCATATTCTCTAGAGTTGAAAATTATGAATTTTCAAACAATTTACCAGCAGCAGCCCAACGAGGACACACACCACATTCGAGACCTCTCTTTCTCACTTTATTGCAAAGATATGTTTGAGAGCCCCATAGAGATACCTACAACGACGTCCAAAATACTTCATTCTCCTTACAAAAAATTCCACTTAACCCCATCTCCAAAACAAACAAAAACTCCTCTCCTTCAGACTTCTAAAACCCCAAAAATTGATCAAAACCTATCGTTTGACAGACCTTCAAGAATAAAATCAGCCAAATCGAAATCCAAAAGCCCAAAAATTAAATGAAGAAGCCATAGTCCTTCAGGCGACTCCAATTATACCCCGAAAGGCTCAAAATCAAAAATTATTAACTACAATAAAGCTTCTATTATAATTGTCCCTGCATTAGTAGCAGTTAAAGACGAAAAGCCTTATGTAAAATCAATGAAAACTTTATATACCCGAGCTAAAGGGAAAATGCCGAAGCCTCCAAGCTCTCCTTTGAAATTCAATGAAAAAATGCCACCTCAACGAAAATTCCGGCTCATTAGATCTCTACAGAGTCCTTCAAATTCAATAAATTTTAAAAATGTACACATAAATTAAAATAAAAATTTGTTTATTTATATACTAAACCAAACCTCCCAACTCTTCAAAATCTTCTTGCTCAGCAGAAAGATCGAGCCCACCTGTCTCCAAATGCCACCCGCCAGATTGATATGTGCAGCCTGTGCTGTTTGTGCTATTTGTATTATTCCCTGGAGGGGTGACTGTTTGATTTGGAAGGCTGCAATTGCAAGAGCAAGAGCATGAGAAGCAAACACAGCTGCAACTGCAAGTGCAATTTCCTGATCCGATTGTTGTGAAATTTGTAGAAGAACTTGGAGTGTAAGTGGTGTTGGCGACACAGCAGCTGTCTGGAGGGCATTCGTGGTGCTCGTCACACTCATCAATTTCATAGTCGTAAACGTCTAGCCAATGGTGATGGCATTTAGCACGGTGGCATCCGCAGCCTCTTAATTCTCTTCCTTCCTCATTTGCATGGGCATAGAGAGCAATTGATAATAGGACTAGTATGACTAATTTCATATTATATAATTATTAATTGAATGATTTTACTTTTACAAATCTTTAATTAGTGTCTTATATTAAATAATGGAAATTCTGATGGCTGGGAATATTCTTGCAAACTAAAAATGGTGGACAATCGGAATTCGTAATTTAAATATGGATTTTTATATATGGCCAATTATTGATACCGACGACATCGCATTTTGGTTTTCTTTAGAATTTTAAATTGATAAGATTTTACATTTCAAAAAAGCCAAAAATTAAATAAGCTTTTAATATTAATTTTTTCAAGTTCATTGAAGCCTATGTTTAGCCTAAATCGTTTAATTGTTATTGTTTCTCCAAAAAACGTTGATCCATCTCTTTATAATTAAATTTCTCAGAATTTTACTTTAGATTCTATACTATACTTATCATAAAATAATTAATTACTTTATCATTATTTATTAATTATCACAATAATTCAAAAACTTTTCCCAAGCATCGCCCAAGTAAACAGATAAATCGCTTCCCATGACATTATGAAGTCTTTCAAGTAACTTTCTTTCAGATCCACCTATATTCCCATCTTCCAGTAGCTTTACAACATAAGGAATAATATGTTTATGTATTAAGCTTGGCCTTTGAGAATAAACAATTGATAAAGAGTCAATCAACAGTGTATATAAAAACAGCCACGCTTTATCTTTATCTCTCTTTATGCACTGCAGCAGTGAAGGCAAAATTTGTGATAGGTCGCCTTGGTGTATTAAAATTCTGCATACATCTTTGGCATTGTTTCTCAATAAATTATTTGGAGAGTTTAACAAATTTACGAGCCCAGGTAATAAAGGAGAAATATCAGGCTTATTTGTGGTACAGGGCAGCAATTTTGAAATCACAGTCAAAGTGTGCATAGACACTCTTGAATCTTCATCATTAAGGCCAGTAATTAAGCAATGTAAAGACTTACTTGTGATTGTTTTTGATTTTATTCCTAAATCTTTTAATTTAGAAATAGCTTCAACTCTTCTGATCCAGTCATCGTTATTCAAATCTTCTCTTATCACATCAATAGGCTCAGATGATTTGGCCCTGAAAGGAGATCTTATGATCATTTCTTGATTTTTTAAAATTTTTTTAAATGGAGATTCTGCTTCAACTTTGCTTAAGCTTTCTTTAGTAATAATATAGTCGTTTGTATTTAATGCACGTTTCAATAATTTATCAAAATCCGAAGGAATTACAGAGTTTAGATAGTTTAACGCTGCTTTTGCATTAAATCTTACTTCAGCTGAAGCTTCTCTTGATAAGGCAGCCAGAAGTTGTATCATCCTTTCTAATTCTTTAATTCTTCGAATATCATTGCTACGATTTTCAAAAATTGTATGAAAACACATAGCAGTTTTTGCTTTAATTTGTGAAGACCTTGTACTGTTGACAGCTTGGAATAAAATTCCTATTGTCCTCGTATCACTGCAATTTTTGCATACAGTTACTAATGACTTTTCAGCTTGCTCTGAAATAAATACATTTGTATCAGCGCTTTTACGCAGCAGACAGTTTAAAATCGACTCCAGCTCTGGGTCAATTAATTTTGGAATCGCTGCGCACATTTCACCTATGACAATTAAAGCGTTTTTGGATAAGCTGGACCTTAAAGAATCAGCTCATTTTAATGCCTGAATTACCATACTGTGGATTGGGGCATTGGCGAACATTGATGAGTTGTATTTTAAAAGTCTTCGCAGCTTATTTAGCATTTCAAACTGCTGACTTCATTCTGTAGGGTCAGATTTTAGGTATTCCATGAACTCAAGTTCTGGGTTTTCTATAGGGTCAAGCTCTTCTCGCTTCAAATAGACGACATCTACAGCTTTGATTGCTGGCCTTTTAGGAGAAGTATCGTCTGCTTCTCGATCTATGTTTACTGAGCGACTCATAGGAGTTCCACTTATGCTGGATTTTCTTATCAAAAGAGGTGAATGGGCAATTATTGGTTTTTCTTGGGGTTTTGGAGATTTAAGGTTTGAGCTTCGAGCTAAAGATGATAATCTCTCGTTTAAGGCAGTAGTAAAACGAGTAGGTGAGAGAGCTTCAGAATTTTCAGTTATTGACATTCCTGTGTTATGATAAGACGCAACTGGAGCTGAGCCTGGGATTATTTTAGGAAGTTCTACTCAGTCATCTCTAAGTGATGCAACTCCTTTTTTCTTCATCCTTGCTTTCAGCCTTTCAATTGCTACCTCATCAGCTTCAACTCGATCTAAGACTTGGTTTATTCCTTCACTTTGTCCCAATAAAACCAATGTCTCAGTAGCAACGAATCTGATTTTTGCTTTTGCATCACTTAACAACAAAGAAACTGGTCTTACTAAATTTGAATAGTCAAAATAATTAGTGTTGCTCTTTTCTAGTATCGCAGTTATAATTAAAACCAAGCATCCTTCACGAATATGCCAATTCTCATTTTTCAAGTTTTCTAAAAAATATGGAAAATAAGTATCAGGCAACATTTGTCTCATAAGAGACCTGAAAACTTTGAATGTATTCTGGCGAAATGCAAGCTTCTCGTCACCAATTTTTTCAATAAAAGGTTGTATCAAAAGTGTAAAATTGGCTTTTTTTGTGATTCCTCTGATTTCTAGCATTTCTTGAAATAGCTTTAAAGCACCTATAACAATTCTATAGTTAGTTTCTTCTAGCAAATGTTTCAAAAAGTCCAGAATTCCAGGCAAATATTTATCAAGCTCACCTCCAATCCCACTCAAGCTTTCCTTCAGCTCTTCCATTGCAGTCAATTTTTCTTTCCAGCTTGAGCTTGAAGTTATTTGATGTGCAAACTCTGGGTCCAAAATTCTTGGTACATCTGGTTTCCTTAAAGGACTCAATGGAATTTGTTCAGGGGCAGTTCCACTTTCAATAGTCTCAACCAATTCAGTATTTAATTTATTTCTAAGTTCTGGGATCGCAATTAATCTTCTTGCAGTTTGTAAAGCTGTATTATTCACAATAGGGTCGTTAAACATATGAACAATATCCATCATAAGTTCATGATCTACATAATTTTGCATTAAGCTTAAACTTCTTAGGCATGAGCTTCTCACTCGGTCGTTCTCGTGCTTTAATCCAGCTTTTATAGCTTGAATTACTTCGTTTGGGGCTGCTTTTGAAGCTAATGCAATGCAATTGAACGCAGTTCGCGATATTATTGAGTGTGGTGAGCCAAATTTGTTAATTACTAAAGGGAGCAAATGAATTATGCGAGGAGTGCATTCAGGTAAAAGCTGCTGAAGAAGTTGCAAGGAGCGACCTGAAACTTCTAGATCTTCGTTTTCGATGCTTACGGCTTCGATAGCTTTATAAAGTTCTTCTGAGCCTTTATTTACCATGGCTAGCCAAGTCATGGCTTTAAGGACTTCTTTAAGCTTTTCTAAGTCTTGGGTTTTTAGCTCTTGTAATAAAGCTTCCATTTATTATGGAACGGCAGTTTTGGAATCTACTAGAGAAACATTCCAAGGATTTGTATAATTAAAGAGGAGAATCAAATAAAAGTATGCAAATGGACTTTTGAAGCTGAAAATGGATTATAATTAAATTACGAATTAATTAGAAGTAAAAAATAAAAATTAGCAAATGATATACACATTAAAATAGTTTAAAGTAATTATAATCTGTATAATTAAATTTCGCTTGCTAATTGCTTTTCTAAATGTTAAAACTTTTAATATCTTTCCTCTCATGGAAATGGAGAGGAGAAAGTAAAAATATATTTATTAATTTTTATTTTTGACTTTCAATGATCTTTTAAATTTCATTATTTGCTATTATTTATCTGCCTAAAGCAATAGATAACAATAATTCAACATTTTCATAAGATGAATTATAATTCTAATTAGGTAATTAAGCTTGGATAGAAAATTTCAGGATTAATTTAGATATATTTATAGTGCATTTTGCATTCCTGATTAAATGAAATCAAATAATCTAAACTTCCAATTAAAAGATACAAATAAGGCTTTCTTGTGGAGTCTTAAAATTTTCGAAACTTTGCCATAGTTGCAAACGGCCAATTCTTTCTCCATAATTTAGTAGGAGACTTCAAAGCTTCTCATGTATATAATACAATTTCTAAAATTTTTTTATCATTTAAATCCATTTAGCATATCCTTTATTTATTAATTTCATTTAACTCTACTGGACAAATACTTAAAAATTCTAAAATGTGGCAGCATATAATAAGTTAATATGAAATTCCGAAATCGAAGAGATGTTTTTCAATTTATTGCTGTAACAGGAAGTATTATTTCATTCATAGCAAGCATCGTGATTTCTCTTCTCTCAATTTTCTTTGTCAACTGAAACAAGTTTACAATATCTGGTCAAACTTTTAATTATTCGCTTCTCCAATGCACAGATTGCTCAAATCAATTTTCGAAAACCTTCTATACTTGCTTGTCACAGCTATCTTGTCCTGATAATTCAGATTTTTGTGAAAAAGGTAAAAACTTTTATTACGCATTTTCTATAGTGATCTTTTGTGAAATTCTTTCAGTAACTTTTACTTGCTTTTTATTAGAAAGATTGATCTTCATGTTTTTAAAAAAGGATCATGGGAAATCTTGAATATTTTATGTGCTGGCCCCTTTAATTTTGGTTTCAAAATTAGTTGAATTCAGCTGCTATTTTGGGTTGACAGAATCAAACTTAAATAGAAGTTGTGACATAGACGATGAGATTTGTAATCGGAGCGGCCCTATATTGATGGTTATTTCTGTTATTTTGACCAGCATAGGTGGAATATTAAGCTTAGTGCTAATTTATAAGATAGAAAGTTCAAGAGACAGCACAGCTTATAAAAGAAACGAAGAAATAATGGCATGGTTTTCTCAGAGAATATTCCCAGCAATTCTTATAAGCATTTTATTTATTGGGCTCAGCTTTGGTTTTAACTGGATCAGTTATCAAGATAATAAGCAAAACTATGGCTCTCTTCTGAATTTGAATGAATTTAAAGATAAAAGCTCCTTGAATTACTCTTGTATAAGTGGACCGACATGCGCGCAAGCTATCACAACTCCTCAGCTACAAAGATATTGCAATGCTTTTGATAGGGCTTATAATGCCGGAAACACTTATATCACTATGATCACAATTTCTCTGCTATTTTTATCTCTCTGAATAGAAGGATTAATATACACGATTTTTAATTCGAAATTCGGAATATCTGAGCTAAATTATGTTTGGCCAACCATGTGTGTTTTGTTTCATTTTATGGGAACTGTAGGCTGATTTACTATTACTGATGGGAGTTTCTCTGCTAATTGCAACGTCGCTTCAGAAGATACTGACATATCATTCTGTGCCGAAAACGGAGCAGTATTTAGCATAATCAGTTTGATTTCTCTATCACTCACAGCTATATTTTACTGCTTTTTATTTTATAAAAATGAAAAAGCCAAGTCTCTTGTGCAACCTAAGGCAACCAAAATTGGAGGTTTAAAGAAAATTATATTAGATGACACACCAATCAAAGATGTGCATATTGAGGATCTTAATGAAACAAAATGCATGGAGCAGTTTGATAATAAAAATAGCTGCAAAATTGAAGCCCAAGAGACTTATATTTTTGATGAAGTTTTGTCACGTAAAGCTAGTACGATGGATACGCAGGAAAATGATATAGAAGGAAATCCTAAAGAGTTGTGTGGAAGTTGCAAGAAAATTGTACTAGCAAAATCGACAATTGTAGGCGAATGTGGACATGAAATACATAGGAATTGCAAACTTCGGAGGGATGGAGAAAATAGGTGCGCAAGATGTCCTAAGTAAAATCATATAAAATCTGCCTTTAATAACTCTATAATATTGAAAATATAGAATTTTATAAGGACTTATCTGAAGGTAAGGATAATATTATATAATCTGATTAAATAAATTTTTTTCGTGTATTAATATTAGATAAATTTACTATGATCTAAAATTTAAATTCTTCCTGATCTGTATCCTCAATGTCATCTTCCACTCTGAAAAACGGAATATTCATCATTTTCGCGTTTTCATCAGCTCTCTTCATCTGTGAGTAAGAATAAAACTCATTAAAATCAAGTCTAAACGCTAAAAACTTCAAATGATTTCTATCAGTTTCTGCTAGTTGCTCCCTAAATTTATTAACTCCGTCAGAGAAAATTTCTGAAATTTGCTTTATATCTTCAATACTTTCTAAAGAAATTCTGGAAATCGCATCTTCCCCTTCGTCCTCGCTCAGCATCTTTGATAGTCTGTCATATTCTTCTTTCGCTGATAAAAATAATGTGTTTTGGCTCTGTCGGAATCTTAAAGCTGGCTCTAAAAGCCGCAACAACTGCTTTAAAATGGCATCAGTTTCTGAACCTAGAAAGGATTTCATGATCAATTTGTCTAAAAATGCATTATGGACTTCTATGATTTGGTCTAAGTCTTGGACAGAGTCTAAGCTTTTCATAAACTCAGCCCAGGATCCTTCGACTACCTCAACCATTAAATAGTTCATTAAGTTATTAACGAAATGCAAAATTTCGGTTTTCCTTAATAAGCAGCTGTGAATTATTGGGGCAATTTCTTTCATTTTTTGCAGCATTATAATTTCTCTTCCAGCTTGATAGGAATTCAATGAAAATTGCACCCTTTTAAGTCTCCATAAGAACTTAAATATTCTTAAATATTTTTCCATTGCTTGTGGAGTAAAAATGGTATTTAGTGGTGGATCTACTTTATAGTCTAATGTAAACACATCCCATCCTATGTCTCCTGGAGAAACCTCCAAAAATTTGACATCAAGCCTATTTAAAAATTCCAAATCATGAAATTGTGCATTACTTGATTTTATTGCTGATTCTAATATAGAAAATAAATTATGTTTGTATATTTTCTCAGCTTTTTCTTTAAGTGTATCAGTAACTAATTCCATCAAAATATGATGAAAATCTCCTTGTCCAAGTAGCAAATATTTTCTAATGCTGTTGCAATGTTCTTTAAACCTATATTTATCAAATAACACTCTAACAAGCTCAGCATTAGCAACTCTAGCAGCAGAGTCTACCCATTTAGACAACCCTACTAAATCATGGATTTTAGGCAGTTCTAACGGTGAAGCTGCTATTCAATTTTCTTCTTTACAGCATCTTCGCAAAAAGTTTATACTTTTCCCTGTCAGTAAAATCTTATTTGCAAGCTGAGGAGTAAAAAAGGAAGGCACCATTTCTGTATTTAAGCTGTATTTCTGGGTTCACAGTCTGTCATCTGGGGTAACTAGATTCGTAGAGACAAAAAACTCATGATAAGGGTCGTTAATTTCTCCCTCAAGCATCCATTGCTGGATCATTTGTACTATTGGCATAGAGACTTCATCAAGAATCCGAATAATAATTGCCTTGACTGATGGGTTGCCTATTAAAGTGTAAGAATACAAAGACGAAACTAAAGCCCCTCCTTTAAGACCTTCAGCTGCATCTGAAATAATAGCAAGCCACTTCATTCTTTCTAATGGCTCTGTGCATCAAAGCATTATTTTTCTTAAATTCAAATCTTTAAGCTCATCTCTCTGCTGCTCTAAGAGTGCGATTAATCTGTAATATTCAGCCAAGTCGCTTTGCAAAGCATAGCATAAGCTTTGGCTCGTCAATGAAGGCTGCTCTATATTTGTGTCAATATATTTTACGACTTTTTTATAAAGCCAACCAAGCTCTGCTAGTTCTCCAACCATCTTCCTAATAGGATCTGGAACACCTATATTTGGCTGAATTACAAAAGAGTCTTCAAGCATTGAAAAAGTTATGTATTTCCCTTCAATTCCTTGTATTGCAAATAAGATGTCCCTCAAGATTTCTTTTTCAAGCACAGGCATCTGCGCATCTGGCCCTTTTTTTGGTATTATCGGGATTTTTTCTTTAATTTTGGGTACTTCTGGAGGTCTTGGAGCAAGAAGTTCTAATGAAGATCCTGGAATCGCTACTGAATTATCATCAACTAATTTGCTCAGGACATATAAAATAGCCCACCTTCTTGATAGTCCTTTTGATCTTGTCAATCTTATATATAAATCTTGTAGTCTCGCTGTATTTTGTGGGCTAATCCTTCTTAGAATTGAATTAAGAATCTGAGATTCGTCCTCAACTACAGTCGGATTTATGCGGCTTGCAAGTAAACGTAAAAAATAAGGCTGGTATCTAGATATAACCTCAACTGGGAGCTCTTGTTTAAGCAGTCTTTCCATTAGAACTGGGACGCGTTTAGCACTTTCTGGATCCATTTGCCGCTATTTCAAAATTATTTATTAGATTATTACAAAACTATTCTTCCAAGATATTTTCATCAGTTTTATCGTCATCTGGGACGTCAATAGGACTTGGACTAGGGTTAGAAGGTGGAGATTCCTGAATAAATCGACGGCGAGTGTTGATAGTCCCTATTGTTTTATCTGTAAAATGACTCTGCATTAGCTCCCATATTGAGGATTCATTTATATTTCGATGTGGCTTAAGGGTGTATAAAGGCTTTTTCTTATAAAAAGCCATAAAGCAAACTGAAAAAACGCATAGGAAACAAAAAGTAGCTCCAAGCGCTAAAGAAATGCAGCAGATAGTTCCAGCATTTTCAACAGCATCATGAATTTGATCAATGCAACTGTCATGAGCCTTTCCAGAATAGAAAACAGGATTATCATAAACGCATATTCCGCCACACTTAAAGGTTTTTTCAATCATTTTTACAGTGTTTATGTCTTTATCCATTCCTTGGAAACATTTTCCTTGCTGGTAGCAAGAACATTGTGAGAGATCCCCTCTACACCCTGAACTATCAGCTTCATAATAGACCATAGCAAGACTTGTAAAAGTCTCTGAGTTCTCACAAGAAGAAGGGTCAGAGAGCTCTGATATAAGTGAGGACTTGTAAGCAGAAACAGTTGCAGCAAAGTAGATATGGACAACTCCAAGAGTGATAAAGCTCAGCACAAAATTAATACTCATTATTTTCCAAAGACGCTTGGAAATGTCAAAAATGCTGAAAACTCGAGACAAAGCAATTCCTAAGAGGCAAGAAATACCTGTAAAGATGCTTATTAGGCACAAACCGACAGCAAAGTAGTTTGAGGAGTCAGTTGAAAAAATGAGCAGACTCAGGTAGAAATTGAAGATTTCTATTATGAAGCATGACAGGAACACTACTGCAGATGCAATCTGAGTGTGAACTAGCTGAATTCTAGTGTACCAAGGTGGTAGCTTGACTTGGAGGTTTGGCAGATCTTTTATCTCTTCCATTTTATTATAAGATACGAGAGTAAGATCTTAATATTTCATAATCTAAATTCAACTAAAATTATTTATCTTACTGATTCTTTAAGCTTTTTTTCAATTGGATGAATATACAAGTTTTCATCATACTCAATAAAAGATGATCTCAGCATGTATTCTTCAGAATTAGGGAAAACATTTATCCAACTCATTGCTTTTTTAAGGACTCTATGAATATTGTATACAAGGAAAATATAAAGGACTGCTGATATGAATATAAGAACTCCTCCAGTCTCTCGAATTGAGCTCGAACTATTAGCTGTAAAAATCAACCCTGTTAAAAATTGGAATACAAACAGAGAAGTGGCTATTGAAGTTAAGCAGACTCTAGGCATAGAAATTCCTGTTGAGGTCCTATTGGTGTAGTTTACACACAAAATCAAATACTTGTGAACAAAAAACTAAATAAATCTTACCTTAAATGTAAAATGAATCAACCCAAAGATCATGATAATTGGGAAAACTATTGAGTAGCACAAAACAATCAGCAAAGAGTTAAGAGAAAGCGCAAATTCATATGCAAAATCAAAGGGTAAAGCTTCTTGGGCAAGAAGTTTTTCTTTATCAGTTTCTGCAAATGATAGTCTAAATTTTGTGACTATAATTATAATCGGCTGCAGTAAATCAAAACCATTAGCCAGAAATGCTTGGTTTATTATAAAAATAGTGAAAAATACCCCGGTCTGAGTGATTGCGATCGGAAGCCTCATTCCCCATGATCCCCAAAATCCTTCAAGTGTCAGCTGAATTAGAGTCTGCGACCCTAAAGCTTGAAGAAGGAAAATATAAAAACCCATAAAGAGAAGGTATTTTACCAGTCTACTTGTAGTTTCCACAGAAAGATGAACTCTTTGTTCTTTTTGGACTATGTATCTTACAGAGTAATTCACAATTACAGCTTGGAAAAATAATAAAACTAAGGTTGGGAAATTATCCTTAAATAAACCATGCACAAATTGTTCACCATTAAAACTTGATAAACCTTCTTTTACCAAATACAAAAATCCAGCTGGTGTGACCAAAATAAAAAATAAAATAACAAAAAAGATCATCAGCAGCCACCTCTGCCATTTTAGCACTTCATAATCTTCTTCCATATTTTCCCATTTAATCTCTTCAGGTGCAGGAGCAGTTCTAACAATCCAATTTAACATTTTTTTCATTTCCATCAAGTGCCTCTTCGCCCTTGCAGCGGACTCAGTCGTCCTAAAAGTTGCATAGGCAAACCCAGAGTTTCCTATTCGTTTTTCTTTGAGGTTATCCTTATAGTCTTTTTGGCATTTTTTAATTAATGATTCATAATATTCAATTGCATCTTGGGTTTTAAAAATTCCTGTGCGAATTTCTTTGCGGGAATGATGCGATTCTTGATATTTTTTATAATGCTCAAGTTTTTCTTCTGCATCAAGCAAGTTCTTGTGGGCAATGTAGCTTTGAGCAAGATTTGGTACGACATAAAGCCCAAGAAATTCATCAGCAAATTCCTTCTGCAAAGTAAAATATATTTTATCATAAATTTTATCAATTGCTTCTTGCCTCGGAAATCCGCTGATTTCTAGCACATAATTAAAGTTTCTGATGTTATTAGGATGAGCTTTAATTGAAACAGTTTTCAATACAATATATACCAAACTATAGCCTAAAAGAGAAAAAAATATAAAGAATACGATACTTGCTACAAGGTAATTTTCGTCATCCAATACATTGGAGATCCCTGTTTTCAATATTATTGATCCTTCAGTTTGATCACCTTGAGAATAAATTGGAACCAGCACAATCACTCCAAAAAAGCACATAACGGTAAGCCCAATAATGATTTGTATGTGGACAGCCATATACATATAGGCTTCGAGTCCACATTTGTCATAGATATCATATAGGCTTGTATTTCATACCTTGATTAGCAGAATTTTCAATGAGTTATCAGATTCTGAAAATACAGCATTTTTAGGGATAATATTAGGGTTGTTTGAATATATGTGCTTACTTCTATATTGACGATAAATTAGAAACAAAACAACTAGGATCCCAAATACCATAATGTCAAACCCTAAAGTAGATAGCAAAGCATAGTCTCTTGAATCCATATTATTTATATTAATGCATATTTATTCTCTTTCCATCTATCGAGATGGAATTATTTTCTTTACTTTTTGGCGTTTTACTTTGTCTAGGATAATCCATCAGTGATGTGTGTACAATTCGAATTTTTTGTGTAACAAGGGATATTGACTTTTTTGTGTTTATTGAAGAAAACTCTATAAATTTGTCAATTTTGGGGTCTGGTGTTGCAGAAATTGGCTTCAAATAAGTATGCTGCCGAGGTCGATGCAATGCTCGAATAGGCTTCAAAAGTTCAAAATCATGCTTTAAGGATGGGAGATTTAGGAATATCGTAGTCTTTTTGGAGAGGGATATTGGAGAAGGTGTATCAAATTTTGAAGAAATATTCAGAGGAGAGACATTTAGGTAGGAGCTTTGGTCTACATAAGAGCTGTTTGGACTTTTAGAGGGACTTGATTGACCAAATGTACGTTTGAGCTTCTGTGAAGTGCAGGCTCTTTTAGAGAAGCTATTTCATGGAGTCCATAGTGATTTGTTGGAATTCAGCTGTGGATAACCTATAAATGACATTGAATATTGGTTACGGCAATATTTTTTTTGCAAAGAATGAGAAGTAATGGATATTTGAAAGAATTCAATTCTAAGTAGTGGCAAATTGTGTTATGATATAATAGAATATAAAGCAAAATTAGTGCTACAAATGTCTTTTTACAATTAATTTTTTCTTATGAAAGTCGAATTTTATCAGCCTACAACTTGAGGTGATGAACAGCCCGGGATTTTTGCTGCTTAAACAAAATGAGGGAATTCTTTCGTCCTTTAAAGTATTCGAACCAACAAATTTCCATTTGGCAAAGGATCCTTGCTGGCTTTCATATATATTTCCGCCCATCTCAATAATAAAAGCTCTTTGATCGTCAACTGCAATAACTTTATGCCTAAAAGCCGATAACTTTACACTTTTTATCTCATAAAAATCGTCTACTTTTGTATTAAACGCCACTAATTTTTGCATGTTATGACTCACAATCAAAATAAAGTTACCAAAAATAGCTGAAAAGCTGTTATCATAATTTCCTTTGGGAAGCTTTCTACAACTTTCCCAGGTGTTAGTAATTAAATTATATTTTTCTGCCAATTTGCAGGCCCCACCGATTGCATATACAAAGTTGTTAAGATACACAACGTTTAGGCGATAGTTAACTTTGGATGATACAAGCTCAGTGATTTCATTATTTTGCTCTATTATGAAATCTGAGTAATAATTATAACAAAAAATTCTACAGTCAGGGATCAAGCACATTGAAGTGTTTTCCATGCTAAAAGTCATACGATAATCAATAGGGAATGACTGGGTTTTCATTGTTTTGAAATTCCAGCTGATTAGCTCTCTATGGTTATCTTTGAAAAACACTAAACAATTGTAATATCTCCAACTTGATAGCGTGTTGGTATTTAAAATAGCTAAGATGTTCCTGTCTAACTCAAAAACAGGACCATTATCGCTGCTGCTGTTTTCTTTGCTTTTCTTGAGTTTTGATGGCTTTTCTGGTACCCAGTCTTGAATATTTATAACTGTTTCTTTACAATTTAGGCTGATTTCTTGAAGTGGGGTGAAATTAGAAGTAACTGGCATTTCATCAAGGACTTTGCTGATGACGCTCTGACAGGTCTTTTGGAGCTGTTCCAGAGACTTAATTGGCTTTTTTGCTTCTAGCAGATGCTTTTCAATAAGAATTTTAGTTTGCTCTATCCAATTGTTGAAGAAAATTCGAGCTTTTGAGATTACCGCTTGTGCTTGATTAAAAACCGCGCCTTTATTTCTAGGCTCGAAATCGCTATGAAAACCGTATGATAGTTGAGATTTGCTAGCTTCTATAGGAAAGCCTGCAAATAAAATGCTCCAATGGCTATATTCATGATGCCAGGTAGTATCATCAAATTGGAAGCACTCTTGAATATTGGTTTCCATTTATATAATAGGATATTACTTCATTTTATTCTCAACAATAAAAAGTCGAATTATTGGCTACACAGCCTCAGATAGCATTTTTTAGTTTTAAAATAAAATATAAAATTATTTCTAATACTGATGTATTCTATCCTCATAAAAGACCTTGAAAAAGGCAAGTCTCTCACTGAGCTTATAAATGACTTTAAAACTAAAGCTATCGAATTTTCTTCTTGCTCTGAAAGAATTTCAATTCAAGTATTTTATTTGAAAGAACAGCAGATATCACTTGAGAATGCCATAAGTGAGATACAGCCTAAATGAGAGCAAGCAAAAAAGTCATTCACCAACATTATGTGGGATTATTATATGAAGATAAATAAACGGTATAAAAATATCGAGCCATCGCGAATTTTGGTAAAAATAAGGGAAAAAGTTTGCGAGATGTATGATGTCTCATATAAAAATTGATGATTTTTCCAGGAAAGTTATTTTAATAAACTTACATTTTATTCTACGGATATAGAGATAGATAATTTTTGTGATAAAAAGTTTGTAATTTTAGATAAGCTTGTAGCCAAAATGAAAAAATCAAAATATTTTGATAAGTGCAAATGTGAAGAAACGTTGAGGATTTATAGATGAGCACTAGCCTTTTACGATTTTATTCGGGAAAATGCTCAGCTAAATTTGCTTTCAACAACACTAAAGCAAGTCTCAAGTGAAATCCTATCAAAGCAAACCGATATATCAAATCTAAATAAGAATAGAGAAAGAATTGAAGATTTTATTACAAAGATGCAAATTCAAGATATTAGGTCATAATTCGTCGATATATCTTCGGGAGGCTGATTATGAAAATATGATATCAACTTTAATAATATGAATATATAAGAAATTTATGGCTAAACAAGAAAAACAGGAAAAATATGTCCGAACAGATATATATATAAAACCTAAATGTCTTAAAATATATTAATATGATAAGTAGACATAATATTGGGAAATCAACAAGTAGCAATTCTTATTATTGCCATAAATGTCATCGACCTAACCATGAGCCAATCACATGCAGAGCTAAATCCATTAGCGGCCATCAAGTTATCGATCTTATTCCTCCACATAATATCAATAACCCTCAAACAGAATTAGAATTTGAGTATATTGAGGCTATGAACATTATTAAAAGAATTCTTCCAAATTCTACACGGGTATCATCAATAAAATTAATAGTAAATGAGGATCTTGAGCAAAGCTATTATAACAGAAAGCAAGAAATTGAAAGAGAAATCAGAAGCACGTGCGAAGAAGGTTATTACTGGCATGGCTCTAGCCATGCTATATATATGAAGATAGCTCAAGAAGGCTTTAAGGTGCCAGGAATTGATCCAATACCACATCGAGCGAATGGAATTTATACAGCCATAAACTATTCAACATCGCTTAGCTATAGAAAAAATACCAATTCATTAATTCTTAGCAAAGCTATCAAAGGTGGAAATGGGAAGTCTCCAATATCAGCGGATGATATGAAAAAAAATGGCGAGCATTCATATTCATGTGGAAATGTTGTAGTATTTTTTTCAAGTTCACAACTGCTCCCAAAGTATTTAGTTGATTTTTAAAATTAAAGTATCATTTTTTATTTGTTTATTAAATGATATTTTATGGAAATTATAATATAAATCTTATAATTGATCATAAGACAAAATCGAATTAGTTATGGCAAAAACTCATGCTAGATTGATCAAAATTAGAATTACTAAATGAATTAATATAAACGTCTTAGAGGCGAGCAAATATAAGGATGACGAATAAGAAAGAGAGATTATAAAAAGATTTATTATATAATCATAGAGCAATTATATTTAAATTGCAACCCACATGGCATATATATTAATTAAAAATAATATACATATCAACTTCAAAAATCAAAATCCATGGAAATTTCGAAATAATTGAAGATCTATTCCACCATAATCTTGTTTGTTATCCACATTTATTTTTAACAGTGGGAAGCAAATAAGCAAGTCTTTTAACAAGCAATTCAGAATACATATGCAAAAGACTCGCAATTATTTTAATTTTTATATTTTGGCAGCTTTAAGATCATGAATAAAAAATTAAGAGATTCCTTGAACATTGTATTTCATACTGCTAAATCAATATTTTCATATATAGATTGATTTATAGCTTCACTAATTCCAATTGTTCTACTGTGTATTACGTTTTGGGTAAATATAGCTTCAGAATTTTAAATATTCCGATCTAAAGCATCGCTATGGAACTCTTCTTGCTGGTTTAATGATAGAAATTTTAACTTTATGTCCTCAATAATTTCATTTCTGAAGTTGTAAAATTGAGCATCCTCTTTCTGATAAGAAATATATTAAATATCCCTGATAAATGATTTTAAAAGATATAGATACTGATAAACTGAAATTTTAAATTAAACCGCTCATGATAATAAAAATATGCTATTTCTGATTTCCAGTAAAGAATAATTATTTAGATCTTTGATTAGGGATCTTTAATATATTAATTTAGTTATGATGAACTATTGCAACTTTGAAAGCTATGCTCAAGTATTTGGATTAATTAGTAAGCAATGAAGAAATAAAATCCTAAATATAAATTTATAAAATTTAATATCAACTGAGAGAAAAATGCGTAACATTCATCTTTATTAACCATTAAACAAAGCAATAATATATTCCCTCCTTTTTGTACATCAGACACTATATCATTACTTGTTCAATAATATTTATAAAATAAAATTAAAATAAATAGCACTATCTATTCTTTGTTCTTCTTATGCAATTTCGTTCCCACATGAGTCTTGATAGATTTCTTCTTGACAGTTCTATCACACAGCAAACAAGTTACAGTCGTCAATTCGTCATCTCTAGGGTTGACTTTGTCCACTTTCCACTTGGTTCCGTCAGGCCCAGTGAAATTTTCTTTACTCTCCTCAGGCTCTTCTTTTTTCTTCCCATGGGACGCTGGCTCCTCTTTATGAGTTTTGGCGGGAGTTGGGGATTGGGATTCTTCTTTATGCGCCCTAGTGGAAATGCGAGTAGGAGACTTGGCTTCTTCTTTGTGAGCCTTTGTAGCTGGCAAATGAGGCTCTTCATGCTTGGTTTCTTCTTTTTTTCCTTTACGGGGAGTTGCTTTTGCCTCGGATTTTTTCTCTTCTTTTGGCTCCTTTTTAGGAGAAGGGTGGAGTTCTGCAGGCTCCTTGTGCTCATGAGTATCAGCTGGAATTACTGGGCTGTGCGGTTTTTCGTCGAGTTCTGGCTTTGGATGTTCTTCTGCAATTTCTGATGGTTGAATTGGCACTGGTTTTTCTTCTTCTTGGGCAGGAGCGGCTGGTTCAACTTGAGGAGCAGGCTGCTCTTGGATAGCTTCTTGGGGTTCTGGAGGCAAAACTTCGGCGGGGTGAGCTTCTTGTTCTTCAGTGACTTCTTGAGTGTTTTCTTGAGCAGTTCCTAAGTCTTTTTTCTCTTCAACTTCAACATCCATCATATCAGTTGGCTCTTCTATTGTTTTTGGAGGAGAGCGAGATCTTGAACGGCTTCGAGGTGAAGCTTGTTTTGGAGATTCATGAATTACTACTTGCGATTCCCCAGTTGCCATCTTTTATTTTATTTAGAAATTGGCTTTATAAAAAACTCACTCATGACATATAATTTCTTGAATTTTTGTGTAAATTTTATCCCGATAGTATTACAAGAGTATACAAGTGATAGTAAACAATTATAAGATTCCTGAAAGTTTAATAACATAAGAGCACTAGTTTATAGGAATTATATATTCCAGAAGTGAATTATTGACTCAAAAGCCCTTGATCTGGTATGAGGTCAAATTCAAATCATGAATGATACTGCGTTATATAAATGATCGAGTTTGAAGCGACTCCGAGAAGAATGAAGGATTGAAAATGAGTGCCTGTACCTTGAAATTCTCTTTTAATATTGAAATCTGATTCTGATAAGAAAACAAGATGATATTATTGATTTCTGATAAGAAAGGCAAATCATGCCATATTTAATATCCAATCTTATAGGCAGTATCCATCTTTATGCGATTATTTATAACTCGCAAAAAAGTCTATCTATAGCAATTCTTCATTACTAAAGCAATTATTTAAAGTTTTGGCGACAAATTTGTTAAAAAATCAACGATTTCAGGAGAAATTTGCATACTCACCTTTCTTCCAGTCAAATCCAACATGTGGACTAATTTTTTCTGTTTTATGATTTCAGGAGTTCGTGTGTATCTATAATCTCCATAAAAAACACAAGAATCTCCTTGAATAATCTCTGGCATATGAGGAATCTTTTTAAAAGCTTTCACAAAACTAATCACTTTATCTAATTTTTTGAATCTTGCCAATGTCGTTAAAACAGCCGCTTGAGGAGGCCAAATTAAAATTTCTCTTCTCTGGTACCTGTCTAAAATTTCCTGTGGTTCTGCTCACAAATAGTCATCACTTTCATCAGTTCCAATAACTACTTCTGTGTCATTCTTAACAATAGCTAAAAACATTATGTTGTCAAACCGAGGTTGAAATCCAATAGGGGTTATAAACCTTGTTATGTATACTAGTTTTTCTATTTGAGGTCTCGAGTTTTCTCTTAGACATTCATCTAAAAACTCTTTTCCATTTTTTGTTTTATTTATTTGTCTATCAGCTAATAAAATTCCCACTTCCTCCCATGTTTCTCTGATGGCAGTGATTTTTACATCTTGAAGGTTGATCTTTTTCGAATAAGAAGTTTCAGGAATTTCTTCAGAGTTCTGCTGAATCAATTGAAATCATTTTGGGTCAGCGTCTTCTTTATCAAAAGCTCCCCCAGGGAACACATATGAGCTTGAAAAGGACATTGAAGATTTTCTTTTAATCATAAGCACTTGAAAATTTCCATTATGAAGTCTGCATAATACTAGTGAGGATGCTAGTCTGTCATTTTTGCATTCCTCTATCATATTTATGGAGTTTTTTATTAGCAAGTTTTCTGCATAAAACAACGATAAGTTTTTGGAATTAGCAATACAATTTAACAACAAAATTGACTGGAAATATAATTATTAACAAAAATCAATTGAAATTTATTCTTTTTCAATTGGCTTATTTTGGAAATTAGGAGGCTTTCCTAGCTGCTTATATACATTCATTAAGAAATCATAATGCTTTGCATCCACTGGATCTTTAAACCTTTCCCTTGGGTGCTTAGGCTTTGAATTAGGAATTATCACTTTTTCATCTGGAATAGGACTTGGAGTTCTTTGCTGTTTTGGGATCAATGCCTGCTTAGGTTCCATTTGTTTCCACAAGCCTTCTCACGGTTTTCTCAGCTTTTCATTGCCATAATGAACTTTAGGTAAAAAGTGATGTGGATTTTTGTCAACAAATTGGTCTTTTCTAATAAATAAATCATTTTTCCTTGGGTTTAGATTAAAGCTTTTATTATGACGACTCATTTCAGGGCCATTTGTAGGGGTAACTGGGACAGGAGTAGCGTTAAACGATTGATTTGAAATCAATTCATAGACATGAGAGGAATCTAGATAATATGGAGACTTTCTCGCTGGAGATAAACTTGAAGATCCACTATGTAATAAGGGATTAAACCGATTGCTAGAAATTGGTTTTTGAAGGGTTTTGATATCTATGTATGATAATTACTGCTATTATAAGGCATCATTTTATGATAAATATTCATATTTTAGTAGAAATCCTGATATATATATTGGATTTTCATCACAAAATGACCAACAAAGTAATTTAGATTTATTTCTCATTGATTGAATAATTTTATTAATTCATATCCTTATCTATTAGCTTAGCAAGCACATTTTCCTGAATCCTCTTTCTTCTTGTTTGCGTCAAGTTTTTTCCCTCCCATTCCTCTTACTGCATCTTCTACTGTATCTTCTTTAGCTTGACTTCTTTTCATGATTTCTTCCACAAGTCTAACTAAAGCTTCATTTGCATTGGTTCCTACCTTAGAACTCGTCATATAGCTTGCTACAAACTGCCTTTGGTTCGCAAACCTCGATAAATCGTCACTTGTCATTCCACTCCCAGGTACTAACAAATCAGCTTTATTAGCAACCAGCACCATCGGTATTGGTGAACCATCAGGAAGTCTTACATTATCGTCAACACTTCCTTTTCACAAGCTTGCTTGTTCAAGCGTCCCCTCACGTGTTGCATCAGTAACAACTAATGCGCCATTGGCGTCTCTACAATAAAGCCGTGAGATTCCTCCTAACCTATCTTGTCCTGCCAGATCCCATAATTGGACTCTAACTGGTTCTCCATTGATTTCAATTATTTTTAGGCCAAATTCGCAACCTATGGTAGCTTTGTATTTTTCAGTGAAAGTGTTATAGACAATTCTGTTGACCAGAGAAGTTTTGCCAACTCCTACGTCTCCGATGACTAAAACTTTGAAAAAGCTCATATTTTTGGAAACTTTAAATGGAGAGTGAAATTTACAGCTCGTTTTTAAGCGTAAAATGTAATTTATTGAAGGAAAAAATACCTGTGAGACTGCAAAAGGATATCGAAAATGAGTTGGGAAGTTTCGAAAGAGAAAGAAAAGAAGGGATTAGGTTGAGCCAACTTGTGCATGAGACTGAAGAAGAGCTTGAGCAAGCTAATAGAAAATTAAAAAATATCTAGAAAATAAAGAAATTTCGAGCGAATTATCAATTTTCGAGAAAAAGCTGGAAACAGCAAATACTTTATTTCAAGAAATTTTAGATGAAAATCAGCTTCTAAGATCTCAGATTGACTCATTAAGACAAAATATGCTTGCCCTGAAAAAATTTATTCGCACAACACAGGCTGAAATTGAAAAATACTCAAAATTGTCCCAACAGAAAATTCATCTGAGATCAAAAAGTGCGAAGTCTCATGAAACATTTACTAATAAAATAAATTCCCTTACGTTATCCTCTCTGAAAAAGAGCATAAGTCGTAAATCCTCAAAAATTTATGCAATTTAGTATGCTGTGCTAAATTCCAGACCACCCCAAATTTGAGGAATATATATCATTATTTCAGATAATTATATCAAATTTTCCTTACCCAATGCCATTAAACCCTATTGATTTACAGAATTCCCCCCTAAATTAAATGTATTTCCCATTTTAATTAATTTTGGAATCAAAAGAACTCTTACGAGATTCAGATTCTGAAGAATCAAAAACTCCTAAGAGTCTGGAATTTATGAAAAACTGTGCTAAATATTTATATTCAGCTTATACAAAAAGAAAAATGTCAATCATCATTCACCTGTTAAAAGTGAATTCATAGCAACAAGAAGAAAAACACTTATAAGTCCAGGGTAAATATAATTGCTTGATTAATTAGTTATTTGGAATCTAAAGACTCATTTCTCTATCAAATTCAATTGTTGAGGTGCTATAACTCTTGAATAATTGAGATGTAGTCATTGTCAGTCCTCTTGATTTTAATTTCTTTATTGTGTCTCTATTTTCTCTCCCAATTTTCATTCTCTCAATAGCTTCTTTAACTCCAGGCTGCTCTTCTGGTATAGTATCATTTTCTTCTCTTTCAAAAAGCTTCGGCTTGAAAGTAAGGTCTGCTTTATTTTTCTCAAAATCTTGGTCCTCAATTGGCTTTTGAATTTTTTCTCTATGGGTGGTGGCTATTGGGGCGAACTTATACAAAGCAATATTTTTATCTATATGCTCTACTGCAACTTTTTCTTTATATTCTTTATATAAATTTTGATGGTCAGGCTTTTGAGCTTCTTCATAAATTTTAGGTAATGGTAAAACTTTTGGGTTAAAAGTACATTTTTCAAGCTCTAATGCATCAAATTTTTGCTTTAGTGCCGCTTGCTTATCTAAAAGTTTTTGTCTCTCTAGGTATAAGTCATTTGATAGAGAAATAGAGTTTCTTGCCTTACTTTTATTTTTCGACTTCAAAGCATATTTTTGAGAATTTTCTGAAATTTCAGGTTTAAATGAAAAGTCATAACTTTGCTTAAAAGTTTGATTAAGGTTGCTGTGGTTGACAATATCATTACGGTTTTTATAAAGAATAGTAGACTTTATATGAATATTTTGTGCTTGTAGTTGAGACAGGTTTAATCTATCAGGGAAGTTCACAGAATCATCCATTCATGGCAGATAAAAGTTCATAATTGCATTAATTGCCACAAATAATGAATCTTTTGTAACGTTCTCAACACTTTTTTCCAAAGTTTTTCATAAAGATAGTGCTACCAATCTAGCTTCATCTTCATTTTTATTTTCAGGTAAAAAATGCATAAGTCTGAATATTTCAAGCATTCTTGTATAGTTAACAGTATTAGATTCATCAATATCGACCAATTTCCATTTTTCATCAAATTCTCGTTTAAGCTTGTCAATAAGGACTTGCTCAGAATTATGGCTAATAATTTTTGTTTGGGATATCAAAGGCATAGTTAGACTTTTGTTTTGTCTCCTAACAGCATCATTATAGAGATGGTCACTAATTTCTTCATCTCTAATCATTTCTTTTGATCTTTTATTTACATTTGGTTTAAATAGAATTTGAGAGTCATCAGTTGATTCACTTATTTGAGATGAAGAAAAAGACTTGTCTTTTGAAGAATCCTGGTTGCTTTTGGTTTCTTTTGGCTTGAGATTATAAAGCTTTTCATGTCTTTTTTCTTCGAATTCATCAGTGGATGTGGATTTTAGAAAAGAAGGAGTCCATGGAAGCTTGGATTCGTGCAACGAAATATTAAACCAGTGTTCACTTGTCCTCTTGAACTGTTCCTCGTTTTCTTCTTGCTCCTTCTTAATTTTTTTCATTTTTTCCTCCAGATATTTTTTTGAATCTAAATAAAAATCATCATAAGATCTATTTTTTGTGGTAGTTGGATTTATTTTGGGGATAAATGTGCATTGCTCCATTTCTAATTTAGCTAGATCTTGGCGATTTTTTTCTATGTCGTTTTTATATTTATTTTGGAAACTCAAAAGACGCTTGCCTGATTCATTTTTAACAGCTATGCTGCTATCTTCTGTTAGTTTGTCAGGATTTACAAATTTTTTCTTTATGCCGAGTTTTTTGAAAGCTTCACCTTGAACCTTTGGATCAAAAAGCATATCAAGGTCATAAGTTTCTTTATTTAAAGTATTTTTATTTAATATAGGAATTGTGACTGAGTCATATGATATTCTAGATGATGATGCTGAAAGCAAGCGTTTTTCTTTTCTTTTATGAATTTCAGTAGGCTTTGGAGAATTTGGCTTAGATATTGGTTCAGGATCTTTTTGTATTTCAGTTAAAGGTTGCGGTTCAGCTTGAACAGGAGTTTTTAATAGATTTTGATCAATTGGCTTTTGAGATGGAGAACTTTGTGAAACAGTGGCAACTCCATCACCTTCACCGATATCTAAATCCTCATCAGAAAAATCTTCATCGCTATTCCAATTTGAAGACGAACTTGTCATTGGCTATTTATATATTATGATAATGACATTTTTGGCTGGCTCATAATTTACTGCATTTAAATAATAAGATGTTTATAAATATTGAAATAAACTTAGACTTGAGAAGTGTATCTGTGCTTTAATAGCTAGTGTCAATACTAGTTTTGTGAGGGATATATGAGAAGCAGTAAAATGAACACATGACTGCCATCTTGTTGAGATTTTTAAAAAATAACACTAAAATGTTCTCAATAAATTGTTTTATTTCAAAATTTTAAAACTCCATTATGCATGTTTATATTATATATATTCAAAAACTTAATTATATAATTAAAATTCAAAAAAATCTTCTATAAGCCATCATATTATTTTCTTCTAATTTTTCTTCTGTCTTTTATGACTTCCTTTTTCTTTTATTTTTTACATGTTCTTTGCTTTCGTCAAAAATAATTAATTTCACTTTAATTCAAAATTCTTTAAAGAATGAGAGGCTTATAACCATTTTTTGTTGACATGGTAAGACCTATATAGCCAAAAGAAGTTAAAGACATCAGGATGTTTGTTCAAATGTGCAGACCAGGCACCAATCAAAAGGCACAAGCAAAATCTGTCACCATTAAGAAGATAGGGAAAGTGACGAAGTTCAAGCTCCGTTGCAATAAATATCTTTATACTTTGGTATTGGATGATGTGCAAAAAGCAGACAAACTTAAGCAATCTTTACCTCCAAGTCTCAACAAAAAGGAAATAAACTAATATGAGCTTTTCTGTTGAAATTTCTAAAATTAATTTAGGTATAATCATAAAACTAATATTTATTTAGGATGGTGGAGGAATTGTCCAATTTTCAGGAATCGGGCCAATGTCTGAAATAATTTCTCTATGAGAACTCCAAACCAATTGTATTGCTTCAGGTGTAGCAATTCCTGCAGCTCTTGGATCTCCTGAAGGCCCAAACCAATGATTTTGTGGAGCTCCAGTAGTTCTAGCTCTGATTCCTGCATAGGTAGTCCCATTTACCGTTCTTCCAAGCACATGCTGAGCGAATTGTTGGTCCTTAGTGACAAGAGCAGCTGTTAGGTGGTGTGATAATTTTTCCAGAATAGCTAAAACATCTTCTATGTTATTCCATTCAGTCACAATTTGGAATGGCCCAAATAGCTCAGTTGTAACTAAGTCCCAGTGTTTAGGAATTTGGTCTATAGGGACATAGACTGCAGTTGGATAATATGACCCATAAATTTCAGGAATCGAATGTGGTACATCTAAAGGTCTTCCTCCAAATAAAACTCTGGCACCTGGAATAGCAGCACAAGCATCTACATGCCTCTGAATTTTTTCATTATTCCATGTTAAAACTGGGCAAATTGATAAGTCTTCAATTGACCTTCTTTCGGCTAGCTGTTTAAGTTTATCGAGAATTCCGGCTTGAACCCAATTATTGTGGGCAAATAAAATAGATTGAGCTGAGCATTTTTGACCGCTGAATGCATACGCATCTTGGTCTGATGTCCAAGCGACATAATCAAAATCATGCACATCAGGCCCTAAGACTTTCCAATCAAATCCTGCATCTTCTACTTTTACTTTTCCTTTAGTAATTACTGATAAATGGTCTGCAATGCGGCTTGAGCCTGTAAATTGAATGCATCTGAATAAGTCATCACGAATCAGCTGCTCCATTGGCTCTCCAGTTCCATGCAAAATATTTACATCTTCTAGTGGCATCCCACAAAAATGCAAAAACCTTACAAACTGCTCAAGACATAGAGCTGCTTTTGGATCTGGCTTAATTGTAACAGCATTTCCCATAAATAAAGCACCAAGAAGCTGGCATATAGGGATTTCTAATGGAAAGTTAAATGGTGCAACAATCCCTACAGGACCGTATGGCCACCGATATCCATGTGACTGCTGTCCTAAATGGTCACCAGGTACTGAAAATCCTCTTGCCAGGAATCTTACTTGATCCCCAGAGAAGTTTTCACAGAAAGTTTTAAGTATTGCGATTTCTCCCCTTGCCTGAACTGTATGCTTTGGGACTGCTCTTTGAATTAATCTAGCGAAGTAATTGTAATATTCTTCTTGGTTTAAATAAGAAGCCACTCTTTGGCAAATTTGCCCGTAAGTTCTATATCTTTCAACGTTTTTCAGAGGATTGTGAAGGCCTGATTTTGATACTGCTGAGATGCTTTTGTAGTATGGCTCAAGCTCAGTTTTAGATGTGTTTGGGACATAAAGAAATTCACCACCGAAAAGAGGGTCTAAACATTTGAGATAGTCAGATGAAGACGTCCATTTACCGCCGACAAGGTTCATCAGCTGAGCTGGGTTAGTGCTGGAAATGGTTTCGGGGTCAATTGTTGCCCATGTAAAATTAAATGCCCTTCTCATCTATTTATAGTTAATAAAAATGTGTAGCTCTTTTATGGAAGCTATTTAAATTATCCAGACAATTTTCAATAGACATTTGTTAATTGTAAAAAATAATGGATCCAAAAATAAGAGATTATTTGATCATGCTAGGAGGAGGTTTAACAATTTTCTTCGTAGGATATGAAATTTTCAGCCCGAATAGCTTCTTAAACTCAAGTAGTGTTACAGGGGAAGTCGCAAAAGAAGCCACAAAAGCAGCAGCGAAAACTTATGTGAATGAAAAATTATCTAAATAAATTCGTTCTTTAAGCTAATTAGGATAGTTTAAAATGATTCTTCGTAAATTTATCATAAAATCAACGAGCTTACATAGACTGAAAGAAAGGTATTTTGAAATAAAATGGAGGTAGAGCTGATCAGAATAGATACTATTGGAGAAGCTTCGCTTAAAATAGGGCAATAAATTTGCATAATTTAATAAATTGTTTAGCTATACTTTGAGAGCCAATTTTAGAAGTGTAATCTTTACAAATGATATCATTTAAATGCATAAAATTCCATTATAAATAAATTAAAAAATATAAAAATACTTATAATTTCTAGATTTTTGGGCAATATATAATAAATAGAAATCATTTGCAAATTAATATGCGTTTGCTTATTGAAAAAATACAAATATATTGATGAGACAGTAAAAGATCCTTAGCTGCATCAATTTTTGAAAAATTTATTGAACTGGTAATATAAAAAAACCTTTGATGCTTTTAGTAGGTTTTAAATCTTTATTTATTAGTCTTATTTTAGAAGAGAATAATTAATTAAATGGCAGAGTACAGAGAACTTGAGCCTAGAATTATGCCAGCAGGTCCCAGCCTTGACAGTGAATCAATTATTCGTGACATGACTCCATCTCAAAAATTCCAACAAGAAGATCGCGAGCTCATGGTCAGACCTTTTCTCCTTCGTATTCAATATTTCAGTATCTTTTTGCTTTCAACGTCATGAATCTTACCTCTAGTCTGCTGGTTTGCAGGCCCACATAGATACATCTTTTATGCAAGCTTAGGTGTTTTTATTGTCCATTTGGCGATTGGCGGCTTAGGATTTTTTGTAGTAAAAGGAACTGATAATCGATACTCAAAAATGAGAAGGTATCGTTTATATTTGCATATATTTTTCCTGGGCTTTTTAGCAGTTGTCATAGCATATGAAGCATTTGGGCTGGGCTTTGCAATACAGCATAATAGAGATAATTGTGGAGACTATGACAATAATCGAGTTTGCACGAAAAGATGGGGTGTTATGTCAGAGCAAATAATTCTGATGATGATCCTGCCAGCTGTCAACATATGGATTTGCATTAGTTATGCTTATATTACCACATTGACTAAGGAGTGTTTAACTAAGTTAATTGAAAGGACTTTATAATTACATAGCAGATTTAATATCATCTTCGGTTAAAATTCCTTTAAGCTCGTCAGCATTAATAAAGGACTCATGTTCCATATTTCTCAGCTCGTTTCATGTGATTTTATCTTTTCGCTGCATTAATCTCATTCTTATGGCATTAATTCTGACTCCAATAGGCACAGAACTAGACCTTTTGGGCTTTTCGTCTTCTTTTTGTTGTTTTCATTCATTTATCCTTTGCTTTACCATGGATTGGTCTTTAAATTTGTATTTTTTGCTTAAATCGTATTCAGGAATTCTATATCCAGCCTGCTCCATGCTAAAAGGTAAACCAAAACCTTTCAATTTTTGGTTATATGCATTAGGGTCATCACATTGCAAATACTGATAAAGCAGCTGCCTTTTTTTGGTCAACCCTATATCTTTTGCCTCTTTTTCTGAAATTCCACTCATCTGAGCTGCCCAGAACTGTTCTGCTACATTTTCAATTGCTGACAGGAATTGTGTCAAGTCCATTGTCCTTGTGCAACCCTGATTATTTACAAAAATTTGAGAGATTTGAGGGATTGTCAATCTTTGAGAGCCTTTTTTTCCTATAATACCAAAATCATTGCAAAATTTGATAAATTTGCTGACATTTAAAACTTGTTTATGAGTAGTAATTTGGTCAAAAGTGGGAGATTTTCCTATTCCTTTGTATTGGCTAGCATAAAAGCTAAAAATTTCTTTAAGTCCTCTGACTTGCTTTTCTATTAAAGTTTCTGGAGCAGATTTATAGTAAGATTTTGACGGAAAGCTTGTATTGATAAGTTTTAGGTTTTCTATTAGATCATAGAGATGGCTTGATAAATCACTATCAGGTTTCATATCGGGAAGCAAATTAGAGTATTCATCAATTGTATTTTGCAACTGAGATTCATAGGACAGCCGATTAAGGTTTTCTTTGCTCGCTCATTCTTCTATTAATTCTATGCATTGGCTATAAGTAAGCTTAAGATATTTTGTTTGCGATTTGTTTTGTGTATGCTTAAATCTGTTTTCAATCATCCTGTCAAATAGAAATAAGTCTTTATCTTGAGGCAGTTTCATAAGCCATAACATATCTCTTAGCATATCTTTAAGTTCATGTGCTTCAATCATATTGGATTGATTTGACACTTTTGATTGAAAAATTAATTCAATATCACTTGCATATTCTTTTAAATAAGGCTCTATTCAGTTCCCTTTATGATATCTATGATTATCACTAATAAGCGAAATATTTACATTTTTTTCATATTTCTCATTCATTGTGCTTGATTTTGTCAACACTTTTGGAGTAGTGACCAAGGATTTTATCTGCTTATAATCATTGCTTTCTATAACTGCATTAATAAGTGGCCTTTTCAGTATATTTATACTGCTTTGCTTTGGGGAATCTGAAAATTCCTTCTTTGATGAGTCATCTTCAGTTCAAGTGATGTCATCTTGACTATAAGAAACTCCCATTGCTTTAGTTAGCATCGTTTCTAGTCTTTTTTTAAACGACTCCCAAGTGATATTTCTATATAAAAATTACTCTGGGTTTATAGTATCAGTTGGATCTAGTGGATTTAATGGGATTGAAAAAAACTCTTCTAGCTGCTCTATGTCACCTTTAAATACTTTAGAAATTTTATGTAAGATTTTTTTAAGGCCTGAAGTAAGGTTAACAGGACCTTTGGACCCGACTTTTCAGAATATTGATTTGGTAACTTCTCCTTCAAGAAGGTCAATTAATAGTTCTTCCATATCTTTATAAATTTAATTCAAATAAATTCATTTATTATATAGTGGCTAGAATAAATGCCTCCGAAAAAGAAAGCAGAGCCTATAGAATCTTCAATAGAACAGTTCAAAGGAGAAGCCCAAGAAGTAGAGCTAGAAGCAATTGAATTAACTGATGATGTGACTTCTCTTGGAAATCGGCTATTTATCTGCTACTTGCGGCAGCATTTAATAGGAAAAGGTGTGTTAAATAACCAAATAATCCAAATCCAAATATATGGTAGACCTCAAAGTTTTAAGCTGACTATTCCTTTAGAAGTGCAGCTGGATTCGTTGAGTATCAATGAAGAAGAAAGTTTGCCTTATCTTATAACAAAAGCCACACAATTTCATATTAAATCAAAGCCTGAAATACCAAAGGAACCAGAAAAAGAAGCAAAAATGAAGCCTATAAGGATAGGAGGACTCCATAATCAGCTGCAAAACCTCAAACAGATTGTGGAGATTTCTTTGGTTTGCCCTGAAATTTATGAAGAATTGAATATCCCAGCACCAAAAGGGGTGCTGCTTTATGGACCTCCTGGAACAGGAAAAACAATGATTGCAAGATATATAGCTGAACAAACTAAGGCAAAATTAATTATCTTCAATAACTCAATTTTTAGCAAATTTGTTGGTGAAAGTGAACAAAAAATCCATGAGCTGTTTGAAGAGGCCAGGAGCTCAGCCCCTGCCATAATCTTTATTGATGAAATTGATACGCTGTGCCCTAAGCGAGATTCTGGTGTTGAGGAATACCAAAAAAGAATAGTGACAACTTTTCTATCAGAACTTGACGGTGTTACCCCAAATTCTAGAGTATTAGTAATCGCTACCACCAATAGACAAAATACTTTAGATGCAGCATTAAGAAGGCCAGGACGTCTTGATAAAGAAATAGAAATTCCAGTCCCTTCAAGAGATGATAGGCTTGAAATTATTACTTTGATATGTGAAAACATGAAGAAAGTTCAGTTGTCAGCTGAAGAAATGGACATGCTGCTAGAACAAACACATGGATTTGTAGGTGCTGATTTGGTAAGTTTGTGCAGAGAAGCAGGAATTAGGGCGATTGCAAGGTATCAATTAGGCAATCAACTGGAAGTGAGGTATGATGATTTTGTTGGAGCATTGTCTGAAGTTTCTCCTAGTGCTTTAAGAGATCTCATCATTGAGGTCCCAAAAGTGAAATGGACCGATATAGGAGGCTA
Organism: Blepharisma japonicum; assembly: GCA_949751835.1. Classification (NCBI taxonomy): domain Eukaryota; phylum Ciliophora; class Heterotrichea; order Heterotrichida; family Blepharismidae; genus Blepharisma; species Blepharisma japonicum. The sequence goes on along the minus strand of CATKHK010000059.1, from coordinate 75,768 downwards.
CGACGAAGTAAAACTACAAATAAAGCAAGCTGTAGAATGGCCTCTTGAATATCCTGAAAAATTTGAAAAATTCGCATTAAGACCTTCAAAAGGGATTTTATTATACGGGCCACCTGGCTGTAGTAAAACAATGCTCGCCAAAGCTGTAGCGACTGAATCAAAAATGAACTTTATGGCTATCAAAGGCCCTGAATTATTTTCAAAATATGTTGGAGAAACAGAAAGATCAATTAGAGAAATCTTTAGAAAAGCTAGGATGTGCGCCCCAAGCATTATTTTTATTGATGAAATTGATGCTATTGGTTCTCATAGAGAAGAAGACAGCTCAGGAGTCAACGAAAAAGTGCTCACAACGCTTCTTAATGAAATGGATGGAATTGAAGTACTTAAAGATGTCATCATTTTGGCAGCCACTAATAGGCCAAATATTATAGATAAAGCTTTAGTTAGGCCTGGAAGAATTGATAAAATGATTTATATTCCGCTTCCAGATAGAACAGCTAGAGAACTTATCTTGAGCCTTAGCATGTCGAAAATGCCTATTTCTGGCGATGTTAATATCACAGAAATTGCTGGTATGCTTGAAGGTTATTCAGGCGCCGAAGTTGTGCTAATACCAAGAGAAGCTGGAATTTTAGCTATCACAGAAAACTTAGACGCAGAAGTTGTGAACAAAGGTCATTTTATGCAGGCTATTGCAAAAATTAAGCCAAGAACCACAATAGAGGAAATACAGTTTTATGAAGCTTTTGAGAGAAATTTGAATAAAATTAATTAGCGTGTAATCTTGGATTAGTAGCTGTGAGAAAACTTTCTTAAAAATATTATGAAACTGATAACATTAATAAGGATCGGCAAAATAAAAATAGCGAGTCCTGCAAGGAATTGGGTGTAATGCCGATCACTAAGACTCTGACTGCAAATGTAGCTACTAGATGTTTCTTTGTAAAGGTCTTTTAAATAAAATGTGTGCGAATGAATTAGATCTCCTAAAGTGTTTTTATGTGTTATTTCTATAAGCCCAATTTCCCAATCAATTTCAAATGTAGAAAAGTGTTTTTCGTGTACCCTGGGATAAACATTGTAAGGCATCTGGACATATATCGAAAAATACGGAATAATAACAGGCCCATAAGTAGTAAGTTCTGTATGAGAGAGCCCACTTGCAGTAATTTCATAAATTGGATACTTCCAACATTTATTTAGCAATAGCTCTCCATAATGAATATCACCAGTCACCAATATTACTCCTGGTATGTCTTTAATTAAATTCAGCAGCCTTACCCTGCTTTTCTCATGTATCATCTCAGCAAGCACATATCTATACTCCACATTTACTTGAATCCCTACAAGAATTAATGTAATTTCTCCAGGGTTTTTCAGTTCTTTTCCTAACCACTCCCATTGTTCTTCTCCAAAAGTGTCTCCCTCAGGGTCATCTTTATCATCACTAAACCACCGATTATCAAGCAAAATAACTTTCATCCTTTTCCCCTCCTCTCCAAACATTACTGAGTGATAAATTCCTTCATGATCTCTAGTTTCATTTAAAAATTCCAAAAAAAATTGCTTGGAAATTTCTTTATGGATAAAAGTTTTGTTTCCAGCATTTAGCCCATAATCATGATCATCCCAAATTCCAGTTATCATGGTAGAATTGTTGAGTTCGGCATAGCTGGGGAGTGTTTTTAAGTTGTTATAAGTTTGCTGCCAATCAGAAAATTTCATAGTAGTATGCATAAAAGGTAAGTACATTTCGTCAGCATAGACGACATCGCCCAGCCATAGAAATAAATCTGGCTGCCAATTTTTAATACTTGTAAATATTCTTGGATTTGAGTTATTGAATTGGCCGTAGCAAGAGCCAAATGCTATTTTTGATATTGTTTTGGTAGGCAAGAGTGGGAGCGCGCAAATAATTCCTACTAAAACTAGTTGAATTTTCATTAAAAACCAACTATTTTATAATTTTTCAGAATAAGCATAAGCAAATATAATAAAAAACTAGTAGTTTGTATTTCTGGATAATCGATTTTGAGGTCTATATATTTCCCTTTATAGAGAATTAAGAAAATGAATAATTTGATAAATAGTATTTTAATTTCTCTAAATGCGAATGCAGTGACTTGCAATTTATCTATTTCCATCTGTTTCTTATTTTATTGCAAATATCCAATATAATTTGCTTTTGAATTTAATAATTATTACTTTCACAAAATATTTCCATACCATTATTATTTATACTTAACCAAAACATCAAAGATGTGGCTTTGCTTTATTTCTAGCTCTAATTCTTTCAAGATATTACTATTTTTTTTAATGGCCTTCATTTTTAATTTCATTCTGATATTAGATATCCATTTGATTAAACATTATTATTACATGACACTTCAAACTCTATTTCTATTTGTCGGAATTGTGTTGGGATATATCAAAATTCCTCTAGAAAAGATAATAAAAACCAACACAGTCGAATTATCATATGTAATTCCATTTGAAAGCTCGATAGACTTAATAGACTTAAGTGTAACGAGTTACATTGACAACATGAGCAATAAACTATACAGAGGAAATATTTCAGTTGGCACTCCCCCCATTGAATTCAACGTTGTTTTTGATACTGGAGTTAGTTGGATGCTGATTCCATCAGTAAAATGCAAATCGTCTTGTCACAAAAGTGATAATTTTTTTAATTCTTCAGCGAGTTCATCGTTCAAGTCATTGAATCAAGAAGTTAGGGTCGATTTCGGCTCTTGAAATGCTGTCGGGAATTTAGGTAGCGAATTGGTTTCAACAAAAGAAGCACGCGAACTTTCGGTTTCTGACCAAGCTTTTATTTCGATCAATAATGATAAAGGATTAGAAAATCTTGGAGCAGATGGCATTTTAGGATTAGGATTTAGCAAGTTATCAGATGGATACCCAACTTTTTTAGATAATTTGATGAACCAAAATCAAATCAGCAGGAAAATATTTTCGATTTATATTAGCAATAATAAGTACGAAAGAAAATCCGCTATAATATTTGGTGGCTATGATTTGCTAAGCTATGCAAAAAATGAGGAAGTTAAATATGTGAGAGTTCTTTCTGAGACTGGATATTGAGCTGTTTTATTATCAAAAATAAAAGTTGGGAAGTCTATATTAAAGTCTGCTTCTGTTGCTGCAATTATTGATTCTGGAAGAAGCATGATATCAGTTCCAAAAGCTGATTTAGAGTATATTCATAAGAAAATAGAAGACCAAGGACAATGTATAAAAGATTCTGGAGATCTAATTTGCGATTGCGGAATATCGTATGTGATTGAAGATTACCCTGTTATATCGTTCACTTTGGGCTCAGAATTTATATTTACGCTAGGGCCTGAGGATTATTTCCTAAAGACAAATAAAAAATGCCAACTTCTTTTTAGTCAATTGCCAATCAGCAACTATTGGATACTTGGAGATGTTTTTCTAAGGAGATATTATTCTATATTTGATGCAGAGGAGGGCATGATAGGGTTTTCATTGTCAATAAACTCAAAGGATGAGGAGACACCTATACTGATGATAATGCTAATTATTTTGTCAACAGTTATTGCATCTCTTATGTGCATTGGCATAATTATTTGCTATATGAAAAAGAATTATGAAAAAACTCATCCATTTAATTATCAGAGAATAGATTAATCTAATAATAAAGAGAGCTTAAAATTAACTTAATTTCATTAAATTTAATAAATGAAAATTAATTTTAAATCTAGAATCCAACTGTACTTTTTCCTCTATGCTCATTTCATCAATTCAATTTTGGAGAAAAATAATCTTAATGATTTATTTATAGTGATAAAATTTAAATATACAGTTTAATGGCTATATAGTATTTTTTATAAATTAGGCATTAATTTAAGTGCCATCAATATTTATTATATGAGCCTTCTGCAAGTGATTAAAAGGTTGCCGAAATTTAAAATATCATCCTTAAGAGTAGTCAACTAAGAAAACCCTATTAAAATTAATAAATAGTGGCTATGTCAAGTTCGCCTTCAGATTTTGACAGCGATGTGGATTTTTCTGACGAGTCAGATCTAGACATAAATGAAGGAGCAGGGGTTGCAAGAATTTCAAGCGGCGCTCAAGCTGATAAACCACCAGAACCAAAACAATCAGAAATTCCCGTTAAAGCTGAACCTATCATGACTCAGATAATAGAGGAAATAAAGCGAATTTTACCCCCAAAGCCTCAAAAACAAAAAACTGCAAAAGCAAAAGCCCGCCGATCATTAAGTCTCAGCAGGATTCCATTGCTAAATAAAGAAACCATAAATAAAGACACATATGATATTGAGAAACTTCTGAATCCAAAAGTCCAAAAAGCAGCACTTCAAACTTTAGGCTTAGAAAAGCAAATTTCTCTCCCTAAAAGTTTCAATTTGAATTTAGAAAATGAAGCAAAGCCAACCCCAAAAACTACTGATGTAGCAAACCGTCTTTTAGAGAACTGGGAAAAGGTCAAGGCTAAAAAAATAGCAAATAGAGCTCAGTCAGACCAAAAGGAGATGGAGCAATGCCCATTTAAACCTAAAATAAATAATACTGAAGCCAAAAACCGGTCACATGATGAATTTTATGAAGATATGAAAAAATATTTAGATGAAAAACTGAAAAAAATAAAAAATAAGCAAGACGAAAATGAAGAGCTTATAAGAACAAAAAGTCTAGAACTGCCTTTTACACCTTCACTGTGCGCGTATTCATTGAAAATTGAGTCAGCAAAAGCAGAAAATACTATGCCTAGGCATGAAAGACTTTATCAGCTTCACAAATCGAAAGACAACCAAGGCCTGCAAAGCATTCTGCGAGAAAAATCATTTGCTTCAACCCAAATGACTCAATCAACTGACGACTCCCAGGTATTATTTCACCCTACAGTGAATAAAAGATCCAAAGAACTAGTGAGAGAAAGCTCAGTTGAAAATATTTTATATCAAGATGCCCTAAGAAGACACCACAAAAGCGTTGATACCCCAACTTCACGAATCCCTAATAAAGTCATATGCAGTAAATCAGAAAAAGTACTAATAGAAAAATTGAAAAATGACTTTGAAGATGAGTGGAATCTTGTTGATATTGATGATACAAATATCGTCACATATTCGAGAATGCTAGAAATACTTAGAAGCATGTATTTCTTATCTAATCCTAAAAAACAAGAAGAAGCAAGGCTGCTTACATTAGATCTTTGGAAAATTTTAGAATCGAGCTGTAAGCCAGTGAATAAAGAATCATTAGTAGTAGCGCTCATAGCAGTGATGGGCTTTTATCAGGGATGGATGAATGATAAAGAAAAGTTTCCTAATAGGCTAAATCTTTCTGAGGAGCAAGCAAAAAAGCTTCATTTTAGAAATTCCTTGCTCTATGAAAACCGCTTATCTGTTGTGAATAAAAGCACTATCAATAAAACATATAGGGAAAACTATGATTTTTCATTTAAGCCTCAAATAAGTGCAATGTCTGAAAGGTTAGTTACATCTTCAGTTGACAAAAAGCCGAGGAGTTCAGATTCACTAGCAGTCGAACTGTATAGAGAAAGAGTAAAACTCCAAGAGAAACAAGATGCTTTAAAACAAAAATTCAGTGAATTAGAGCTTAAAGATTGCACTTTTGCCCCCAGAGTAAAGGAATTGCCTAAATCTTATCAGCAAGCCAAAATAACAGAAAAAGAAACACTATCAAAAGACTACAAAAATATTATAAGCTCTGCCCCAACAAAAGTCGAAAGGACTGCTGTGTTGTTTTCTTTGGCATCTTTGGAAAAAAATAGAAAAGAAAATAACTATAAGCCTTATGAAAAACAAGAAGAGGAAAAAAATAAGGAAGATCTGACGTTCAAACCTAAACTATATCAGAGAGAAAAAATTGAAGAAGATAAAGAAAAGCATGCTGGGGTGCAAGAAACGGTGGAGAGAATTGTAAAAGCAAGAAGGGATAGAGAAATAGCAAAAGAGTGAAGAGAAAAAGGATGAACCAGATCTCCAGAATCTCGCCAACCAGAAGTTAAAGAAGAAATGAGAGGGAGAAATCCTTTATTAAGGCCTCCACAAAAAGTGCCTGATAAAAGTGTTAAAGATAAAGAAACTAAAAAGATACCCAAAGAAGAGAAAGCGAAAAAAATCCCTATCAAAAAGCCATTTCCCAAACCTCAAAATAAGATGCCTGTTTCTAAGGCTAAGCAAGAAAAGCCTTTAGCATTAGACAAGCCAATAAAGAGCTTAGAAAATTCAAAAGACTCTATAGACTCTCACAACTCAATATCTACTACATCATCAGAAGTCCACGCTGAGTGCTTAAATAATTCAGGCTCAAGTTTAGAAAACGGTAAATTTATCTCAAATGAAGTAATTTATGAAGATGAAGAAATGGAAAATTCATCGGAAGAAGGAGATCTTCATGAAGAAAGCTTTGAAAATCAGGATCAAGAAGGAATAGAAAATGAAGAAAGTTCTGAAGAATACTCTGATGAGGACGAAAATACACTTAATATACAAATCAATCTAGGAAATGGCAAAACTGAGTTTTTATCAATAAAAAAAGGAGTAGACCCAGAAGATTCTGTTAGAGAGTTCGCAGCAAAGCATGAGATTACAGGAGAAGCTGAAGCGAAAATTCTCCAACTGTTGAAAAAAACCTCCTAGTGAATAGTAAAAAATTTAATTTCATAATTCTTTAAAATTTACAGTTAAATTTTATAATAATGTCATCAAATTTTGCCTCGAAAATAGCCCATTCGGCGGGAAAAGTTTCTCTTACTTCTGACAGTCAAAACAAGTAATATTTATGCAGTTTCATCTATAGCGGTGGAAATGACACATTAATCCATTGCCTTTCTTCAGAAAGCATGAAAACTTATGACTGGGATTATTCGATTACAGCATTAGGATTTTTTAATAACTCTCTGATCCTTGGTGACAGTGAAGGCAAAGTATACTCTATCAATAATCTTGAGACGAAAGAAAAAAGTTTAGTAGCTAGCTTGACTGGGGAAGTCACTTGTATTTCTGTAAGAGAAAATCTTATAGCAATTTCTGGAGAACAGTCAAATCCACTAATAGTGGTCGATAATTCGATAAAAGTTTTAGAACCAGGACATAATGGGGGTGTAATGAGTGTATCTATAAGTCCAAATCTCATTTACCTTGCAAGCATAGGATATGATGGAAAATTGAAAATCTACGATATTCAAACAAAAGAAAATGTTTATACTGTCGAAGTAGTAAGGCCACTGAAAGGTGCTACCCAGCAGACTATGCAAGGAGATTGAAGTCCAGACAGCTCTAGCTATGCTCTACCTGGAGACATGGGATTTAGGTTCCTATGCTTAAAAAATGGCAGCTGAAAATACGAGCCTACCAGCATTAACTGCTATAACAACATTTCTATCATAAAATGGCCATTTCCTAATACAATAGTTACAGCTAGTCTTGAGAAAAAGGTAAGGGTTTGAAACATAGAAAAATCAAAATGTTTGCAGATAATAGATAGCCCTGAAAATCCTTGCTCCTTATTGGTTTTCAATAAAAATTTGATTGTAGGGAGCTTTGATGGAAAAGTTGAAGTCTATAATAACATTGAATGGGGGATTAAGGAAATTGAAGAAAAAGAAGCATCTTTGGAGGTTCCTGAAGGAAAAAATACAGAAGATAAAGAGGAGGATGAGAGCAAGTATTTTTTCCAAAGAGCTATTGGTGCATTCCCTCAAGAGTCAATTGCTCCAGTATTTGCTGATGCCTCATACGCTATATTATTTTGGAGTTTATCAGGCAAAATCGTTAGTAAAGAATTTTTTACTGCTGAAGGAGCCCACAACTCAGTCATAGAAATCACCTTTGCAGAAATTTCTTTTCATAAAAACCTCTTTTTTTCTAATGACTATAACTTGGTTTTGGCAACGATGGGCCAAAGTGGAGCATTATTAGGCTCAAAATCAGCTGAAGAAGAAGTGGATGATGGGTTTATTGCAGAAGATTCCACCCATCAGCGACCAAGACTTGTTTTTAAGAGCTTTTTAGAAGATCATGACTGGGTAATTGCACTTCCATGGCGAGAAAACCCTGAATCTCTGGTTGTTGGAAACACATGATGTGCAGCTGTGACATCTCTTATTTATCTTAGAATTTTTAGTATAGAAGGCATACAAACTCATATCGTTTCCCTTCCTCTTCCAATTATCTCACTTGCAAGCTATGAAAACCAATTTGCAATGGTTTATCACTCTGGACCACCAGTCCTAGGATGCCAAACTTTAAGAGGCGAAATTTGGCAGATGAATACTCTGACAGCTGAAAACGAGCCTGAAACCTTTCAAAAAGAAGAAATAAGTATAGGAATAAGTCCTGACGAATCTCTTCAATGGTTTGGTTTCTCAGAAAGTGGGCTTCTTTGTACAGTAGATTCAGGATGGGTTGCCAGAGGCTTATGAAGAAGAACTGGCCATTGGGCTCCACTATGTGAAGTCCTTGATTTTAATAGAATTGTAGGAATTTCTAATAACGAAATAGTAGGTGTAAACAGAGAATCAGAACTCCTAGAGACAAAGCCTTTCAAAATCCCTGTATGCAAAAACAAGACATCAGAGCTAGATGAAGAGTCTATTTTGTCGAAATTCAATTTAGAGCATGATAGAATAGGCAATGAAGTAAGTGAGAAGCAATTTCTCGAAATAGACAAACTAGCGCTAAAAGGCATGCAAATAGCTGCCGAGAGTGGAGACTACATAAAAGCTGTAGGATATGCGAAATTGCTAGTCACTAAAAAATCAAAAGCTATTGCATATACTTTTGCTAATAAATTTGCAACTCAATTAAAAATTCCTTTCTTCCTGAAGAAAGTTCTTGCAGCTTTAGGATATGAACAAGAGCAAAAAGAAGTAATTAGAAAAGAAAGCAAGCCAGTTGTAGTAGAACCTACAAATCCTGTTAGTTTTACTCCTAAGCAGATGGAGGTTCAAACTACTCCCCAGCCTACAATGCAAGAAGCTCCTATACCATTTTCTAAATCAAAAACAGAAAACATGAATTTTTTCGAGTCTTTAGATGCTCAGCAACCAGTTAAAAGGAAAATGGAGCCTGAATCAAGCTCAACAAAAAAACGAAAATTACAAAAACAAGGTGAAAATTAATAATTATTAAGTATACTTTTAGCATAACGACAATCTAATGAATAATTATATCCAATCATGATTGCTAATAATTAAATAATTCATAATTATGTAGGAATAAATTTTAATAAATAAAATGAAGCTCTATGCTCATTATCGAGAAAACACATATACAGTAATACTAGAACCACATCGAAGCGTTGGGTACCTGGCAGGCCTAATTGCAGGCTTAACTTCTAACTGCTCAGTCTGGATTAGCAAGTTTCCAAACGGCCAAGAAATTTCTGAAAACATCGCGATTTCTTCGTTTTTTGATGAAAATGATGATGTGTGGGTCGTAAGAAGCGAAGAAAGCAAGGCGCCAATATCAGTAGGCAGCAAGCCTAGAGAAGCTCTGGAGTACTTAAGCTTGTCACAATATTCCTTTTACGAGTCTGGAAAAATGTGGGTAAAGGTCGATGTTCCATTCGAAGGGATAGGAGCTCATCCAAAAGAACTAATTTCTCATGAATTTGGGGAAAGATTTTTTGGGTTTTCTATTAGAAATTTCAAAGGAAAAAATTATAAATTTTTTGTTCCTAAACTTCAATGCAAAATCAATCCAGAAAAATCTAAAATTGCTATTATGGGTGGAAGTATAAGAGTGAGCTTATATAAGGACAAAGAAAATGATAACTGGTTCTCGCTATTCAAAGCTAAAACAATAGGAGGAGATGATGATTAGTTAATGAGTTATTCTTTTAATTATCAAATAGTATATTATAAAACAAAATCTAAAATAAATTTCACTTAATATTATAATGATAATCAATAAAATGCTAATTTCTTCAATTTTTCTTGAATATCCCATTTATTCTCCTGATTTTAATAAATTTTCTTGTGAATTAAATGTTTGGCTTATTCGGTAAGAAGAAACCTAAGGTTTTGCGAGAATTCACTCATGGCACCACCAAGCTTCAAATCGTTCGAAACTCCATCAGTAAAGAAAATGTTGGAGCAATAGTCAATATTACAAATGCTACATTAGACCAGCCAGACGGAGTAGCCAAAGAAATCATCAGCAGCGGAAGCCATCAGATGCTTCTAGATTGTAGGAAATGGGTACTTGACAACGGGCAGCTCGCTCCTGGACATATAGCAGTCACCCCAGGAGGAAAACTTGCAGCAATTCACATCATTCACCTATCAAGCCCTAGTTACCAAAGATCACTTCCGGGCCAAGACGCAGCCCTTCGAGAGCTGATATGGAGCTGTCTTGCTAAAGGGGAAGAGCTAGGAATTAATTCAATAGCTTTGCCTGCTTTTTGTATAGGATCATTTGGGTATCCATTAGATTTAGTGGTCCCTGTCATGCTAAATACAGTTCAGCAGTATCTTTTATCACATGAAGATACGAAATACAACTTAATTCGCTTCACAAGCCAAGAAAAATCTATCTACGAAGTCTTTGTCAGTGAATTTGAAAGAAGATGGCCGGACTCAATCCCACAGAGCAAAAAAAAGGCTAAAAAATCAAGACAGTTAGCATCATCACTGACACCAGGAATGGATAGACTTGTTGAGAGAGAAATTGAAAGGCAAAGAGTTTCTTCACCAAAACCACAGAAGGCGAGAGCAAAGCCCAGCAGGAAGAAAAACGATAAAAATGAGCAAGACATAGAGCTTAAGGATGGAGTTAACTTAGAGGCTTTGAGAAATGTAGCCTTTAAAGAAGATAGAAAATAAGTAATCTTCTTATATATGCTTAAAAATATTTTGAGCTAACTTAGTAGTGAAAAATATTTATAAATACTTTAAATTTAGCTTAGACCTTTCCTGTTTTCGATGCTATCAATATCATTGATACGATCATTCTCCTTGTCAAAACGAGATTCGTCAGCAGGACTTTGATTGTGCTGTCTTAGCCCGATTACAGAGTTATCCACATCCACGGACTCATCTTTTTGGAACTTTATGGCGTCATAAATTTTACTTCTTGACTTCCCAGCTGCGGGAACTAAGAAATTAGGGAAATATTTTTTCTGGACTATTAAAGTCACAATTCCAATTATCCCCCAGCCTACAAAGAGCACAATAAACCAGGCGATATTATTCGAGTCTCCTGCATTTGAAATTGTTGCAAGTACAGCAATATAAAATACCCCAATGAGTGAGGAAAGCTCCCATAAATTGCATCTCCCATAGTTAAATGGTCTGATTTTATAAGTAAGGATGGAGAAAAGCAGGATTAGGATTGAAAATAAAATTCCATGAGCTATAGGCTGTGATCCTTGCAAAGACTTGCCAACTGCAATAAGTAAAATTTGCACACAGGTTTTAAAGAGCAGGAAAAATGGCTTTACCATAAGATTTATACCAGTTTTGGCTTGCTGCCACAGTGGGCGAGAAAATACAGCTACAGGCTGGTAGCATGATAATGCCAGAGCTGACATCACAATATACGGATAATGGCTGCTTGTCCAGCAGTTCATATAACAATCCCTCCACACAAATGCTTTAGCCTGAGCTTTATGGTCACACACAAAAACATCAAGCAGCATCGTCATAAAAGGCAAAAACATGGTATTCCCAAAAAACGGCAAATACATGGTATTCACTAACCCCATAAATCTCTGGCATAATGGTATTTGTGCAAGCCACTTTTCTGCGTTAGCCATAATAAGTAATATCAAAAAGAACCAGGCATAGCATAAAACTGATACTACAATCAGCATAGTCCAGTAAGTGCTTTTATTCCCATGAGTCATTTTTAGGACATCGACCATAAAAATATTTGCTGCTGATTCAATAACTGTTTTAAATGCTGGAAATGTAGGAGCAATTGCTACGAATTGGAAAAATTCGATAATAATGGTAATGATGACCAAATTGTCCTTCCAAGACCTGACGACTGGCTCAGTGATTTCTTGGATTTCAATCTGCTTCCATTTTTTATAAGCAAAATAACTGAGTAGCAAGGTAAGTGCAAATAAAAAGAAACCTATGCAAATAACGATAACGACACCGTCCCAGTCAATTGATACCATGTTTTCTGCAAACGGGCAGTCATAAGAGCTTGACCAATGATCAGATGGAGGGCTTGCTCTGTCTCCGCTAAATACTATAGAAACACCTGCTATATTAGTAAAAACAGTTGGGTTGCTGGGGTCATATGTTTGGATAGTCACAATGGAGTTTTCTTGCATATTGACAACTAAATACCCAAATCCAGATCTATCATTAGATCCGTCAATAAATTTTATAATCCCACTGACGCCAGTAATATCAGCTGATCTCAGAGCTTTTGTAAGATCAGTCCCTGAGTTAAAATCCTCTCCATTCGAAATCATTGTCTGCACAGTTGAAGCTATTAGATAAACTGCATCATAAGCGTACATCCCATATACCGAGTAGCTGGAATTATATGCTTTTGCATAACTAGCTTCAAATGAAGCCCCAGTTTCACCAATAGCCCTTCTGTAATCTAGCCCAAAAGCGCCATTAAGGACAGAATAAATTGTGCTTGCGTCATCTTTATAGCTTGCCGTAATCAATGATGGAAGCTCTGCAGTCAGCCATCTAGGGCCGACCCAGGCATAATCGCTGCCATAAATTTCTTTTTTGTGAGCAGTAAGTGCCACTTGTACGCCGACAATATAAGATCCAATATATACAATTACTTTTACTTGATGCCTGACTATGTTTGATAAAGCGTGATCAACACTATTTTTTGTTGTTGAGGTTAGACCTGCATCTGGGTCATAGGTAATTTTTCGCTTGCTTTCGTCGTTTTTTACGGTAATTCCAAGAGTTTTTATATTGCTCATAAATGAATTGTACACATCTACTCCATACTCGTCACCTGTGTATACAACACCAATTGTTTTTCAGCCAATTTGCTGAATAAATAAGGCAAGAGCGACACCTTCGAGGTCATCTGCTTCTATTAATCTCATGAATTGAGGGTAGGTATCAGTACTTGTCAAATTTGTCCAGGTAGATCCATAAGAAATCAGTGGTTTTGGGTCTGAAGTGACAGAAATAGCAGTAGAGTACGCTATTGATTCTTCTGTTCTATAAGGGCCTATGTAAGCTAATATGTTAAAGCTTGCCAGGGATTTAATGTTAGATGCAGCTATATCTTTGTTCATGTACGTATCCTTATATTCCACAATAATTTGATAATCTCCCATGATACCCTTAGAATTTACTTCTTTGACTCCAAGATCAAAGCCGTTTTTCATTGCAGTAGCGCCACTATATGCATTTCCATCTTGGTCATGGGCAGGATAAAGCAAGCAAATAGTAACCAGAGGAATTTTATCATTTGGAACTGTTGTTGCGAAGCCAGGCCAAATTATTGAACTTCCAGTAGTCTTGATAGCTCTTGATGAGGAATCCCAGCTACCTACATTTACTTCTAAGAAGTTCTGGATGTTGTAAATATTGTAAGTCGACACCTTTATCCCATTTTTGTCAACTTTTATTGAATAATCTAGTGTAGGCGTCGAAGGATTTGTCAAAATATACTGTGCAATCGCTGCTCCAGAAATCTGAGTCTTCAATAAATCAATACTAAGCACATATTGACTTGCTAGCGTAAGAGCAGTAATTATATTTCCAAGAGGAAAACTCGTCAAATAGGAATCGTCGGAAGCTACAAATCCTATCGCACCCGTTTTCAATATCCCAAAAGTATTCGAATCAAGATCAGCATAAGAATTTTTAGAAACTTCTCCCAAGTCCACCATGGCATCACTACAAAAAATCCACGCAAATCCTGACCCACCCATAACGCTGATGTCAGCAGCTCGTAGAAGCTGAGCGGCATGTGAGGAATCTGTGCACACTAAAATTACTCTAGCTCCAGAACTTTGAGTGGTTCCTTGCAATCGCGATATTATTGTAGCTCCTGAATTCTGGTCATCTAAATCAATAACAATTTCATCAAGCAGCGACATTGAGCTAGCTGCTAGCACTGTTTTAAATGAACTTGCCCAGTTTAAATGAGAGGTATCTTCGTCATAGGCTAAGCCGAGGTTGGTCCAGCCATAGTTTTTGACTATATCGAAAAAAGCGTAGGCTTCTGTGGCATAGTTTGTTTCAAAAAATAATGTATTGCCACTGACATTTTCACCGCTTGAGTTATCAAATGGCCTTTGAATGACTATATGAGCGGAATCAATTTGAACAGCTTGGTAGGACAAAAATTGGGTATATTCTAGTGAATTTGTAGCATCGATTATCATTTTGACACCATTATTGACGAAGATTGCTGGAATTGACCATGTGGATATTCCAGAAGATTCCGTCAAGTCGACGCTTGCAATAAGAATTTTTAAGGTAAATGGGAGTTGTAGCTCATTTTTTATACGAAGCTCTAGGCCGATTCCATTTGTCAAAAGTGCTGCTATAAATTTCGGGTCTGTATTGGATGAGTAGACTACACCAACAGGGAGTTGTAAGCACCGACAAAAATTAAGTAAAAGAAGTAGGAATAACATATTTTATAAATACTTAGAATTTGATCCTTAATGGCTTATGTTTGACAACTTAATGGCTTATAAGTCAATGTATGAGGAATTTGGTTAAATTTTTAAATAGATAATCTTTTTTTTGGAATACTTTTGTAAAATCTAAATAAGTTGATCTAAAAGTCGCATATATTGAAGGCATTTTTTTTATAAACTGGACAATTTGCTGGGTTATAAAAAATAATTAATATCTTTAGAATGGAGATTATTATTTTTCCACACTAATAATGATATGAACAAATAAAGATTCATTTTATTGGTATTTAATTCCAAAAGAATATAACAGGATTAGCATTAATTAAATTTAAATGGAAATAAGAAATCATTAATTATATAAATATAGCAAATTTAATCTTTTATATCGGTTAAAATGAGTAAAATAACACTCTGAAGTATTTTGGAAGGATTGATTGATTTAAAATATTTTTAATTAGGGTTTCAGCTTTATGAGGAGACTAATCTTTGTTATTAACTGCCAGAAATCTTTCAAATTATTATTTTGCTAGAACATAACATTTTCAATAAAGTAAAATAGCCGTAATTTTGTTTAAAAAATAAAATTTATATATATCAAAGTCCTAACTTTTACATTATAAATAATTAAAATAAGTTTAATAATGGAAAACTGTGAATGGTATTTGAAAATTAGTTCCCTATATGGAGAAATTAATCTACGCCAAAATTAACTGTGCTGAATAATTGAGCAAAAATTATTGACTGAGATAATTACTTTCAGATCCTGAAGAAGAAGATCTCAATAACTCAATCTAAAAGAATGCTTTTAATTCAGTCGATGAATTCCATCTTATTTCAATACTGTATGATTTTATTTTATCGAAAATACTGAATTGCTGGGCCTCTTGGATTTAATCTTACACTAGATAGTAGGCCAATCCAAATTTATCTATTTGAATTTATTGAAGAGTGCGGACTATTGATTTCTCTTCTTAAAATCAATGTATAAAAATTTTATTTAATGGCTTGATTGCCCTTATAACAATTGCTAAAACGTAATCAAGCTATAAAGTAATTTATGAGAATACCTGAAAGAACTTAATGAATCCAGAATATAGGGAGAAACTTTCTATTACCTGTAATGTGGAAAACCTTACATGCTGTTTAGCAAAAATTGGAGAAATATTTTCAATCCTTGATAATTATGATCGTTCAATATTTGTAAAGCTAATTAATTAGCAATAAAATATTAATTATTCTAATAATATATGATTTCATTTATTTTGCTTTTCCACTTCTTACAACTGTATAAGTAAGAGAGAGGAAATAGCAAAATAGACAATTATATTTTAGTTCATAATTAAGATGCACATACCAATATACTAATGGAGGCTAAAGTTCATGATTGAGCACACATATGCTAATTTTAAGTAATAAAAATATCACATCTTGATAATAAATGGCAAAGCCTTCTAAAAAAGCTAAAATAAAAGCTAAAAGAGAAGAAGGAGAAGTCGCTCAGATTCCTGAATCTTTAAAAAATATTTCATTACCAAGAATTATCGATATCGAAACATTCAGAGAAGCCCGAAAAATTGAATTAAATCATTTTTTGACTGTTTTAAGCCAAAAAGCTGCTGCAGGTGGGAATTTAGGCAGCAAAAAATCCTTCCAACTGCTACCAAAACACATGAGAAGAAGAGCAATGTCTCATAACTCCTACAGAGTCCCTGCAAGAATAAGAGTCGCTATTCACAGCGCAGCCGCAATGAAGCAGCCATGCAGAAAGCGCCGAAGACACACAAGGACAATGCTACTGGACTACGAAAGAAGGAACAAAAAGGCAATTTGGCTCGAAACTCATATATGGCATGCAAAAAGGATGAAAATGATAGAAAAATGGGGCTATAAGATTGCGCTTCATCCGAATGATAAAAGCATTAGAGCTGTTTATAGGTTTGCTTCTCATAACTGTGTGATTTATGACAGATCTTATTATATCTCATTGATTGTGAAAGATAAGAACTTTATTGAAAATCATGTAAAAGTTGAGAAGAAATATGGATTTCATAGAGAAGGGATTATAGTGGATGGGGAGAAATTAATATGTCCTGTTGAGACTATTATGAAGGAAGAGGAGTGAGTGATAATTGTACATCCTGCTTCATATAAAGAAGTAAAAGAGCTGTTGGAAAAGGAAAATGTTTGGCATATAGATTTAAAAGATAAGGCTGTAATATATAGTTTTATGGGACCAAAAAGCACAGAATTGTTAGCGTCTGTAATGAATATTAAAGAAAGCAGTATAAATGAAATTATTCAAGATTTGGGAAAATTTAAAAATCTTGCATTTCCAAATGGTGCTGCAATAGGGTTAACTTTAATGAGAAGTAAAAAACACCAAAAAATTAAAACTATGTCAAAGCAGCTGTGCTTAATAGCAGAGGCTTCCAATATTATACCTTCTCAACCATCAATAAATATTCTAAAAATGCTAGTCAAATGGAATCCTTCTATAAGCAATACTCCTTTATGGGAAATTTTGAAAATCTCACCAGAGAAATCCCATGTGCCTCAAAAACTGACAACTAGGAATTCTAAGTCAAGATACCCAAAAGTCCCCAAAATCCCAGAAAAACAAGAAAATCAGCCCATAAAAGAAGTTCCACAAATAGAGGAATCTGAAAAAATGGAAATTGAAGAGGATGAAGCAGCCAATAAAGAATCAATTGAAATGGAAATTGAAATAGAAAATACTGAAAATGAACACTTTGAAATTAATGGAATTTTAATTTTCAGAAAAAGTAAAATGACTCGAGGCTTTGCTGAAGGCTGAGATCTAATTCTTCCATCAGGCAATGGGCCTGAATTCTGAAGGTAAATTATATATAGAACTTGCATTTATGCTGGAGCCAAAGCTATTGGGCTTAGAGATTACAATGCAATCAAGCTTGAACAAGCTATTCCATCATACCCAGACGATTTTCCTACTACTTCAGCATACCAAACATATGCTCAAGAACAAGCAAAAATTGATGTTGAGAACTATTTTAAGAGACCATCCTCTAAACGTGTGAATTTTGAAAGAATTTCAATGCCATTTCCGTTTTATTCTGATTGATTTGGGATTTTAGGTGTCACGTCATATACACAGCTTAAGTTAATACAAATAAAATGCCGTAATAGAATCCCTCAGCCACGAGCACTTCTTTGCAAACCTGCCTCTGAAGATTTTATAGACAAAAACGGCCCAACTTTTCAAGAACCTTTATCAGAAAAATCAAAGTTAAATCATTTGTGGACTGTAGAAGACTTCGGGAATTTCAAAGCAAATTTGTCAAGGCAGATTGTAGGGTTTATTACTTCAGGGGGTTTCAGCTTTATCAAAACAAGGGGATTCGGGATTGGGTATATCCACACAAACTATGACTCAGAAATAAATGACAAAATCCTGTTCAGGAACCCAAAGTCAAGATTTTATCATTTGTGTGAAATTAAAAGGCTATAATAGGATAATTAATCTAAATATTCACAAGCATTTATGTTGTCGTCCCATCTAAGAGGTATCAGATTCTTTTCCCAAGCCAAGCTATTTACCCCTGGCCCTTTAAGCACTACCATGACTGTAAAGCAAGCAATGTTAGTAGATGTCAACAGATCAAGACATATGGTTGAAGTAAATCAATGACTCGAAAATACTTTACTGAGCATTGCCGGCCTATCTCAGCCTAAGTACAGAGTTATTTTCTTGCAAGGTTCTGGGACCTTTACAGTAGAAGGTATGATTGGGTCCACATTTAACAGAAGAAAGCCAGGGAAATCTTTAGTTGTCGCGAATGGTGCTTATGGTGAAAGAGTTGCCAAAATCTGTCAAATCGTTGGGATTCCTCATAAGGTGCTTAGGTATGAAGACAACCAAGTAGTCCGCCCAGAAGATGTAGAGAGAGAAATGGACGATGAAGTTACACATGTCTTCTGTGTCCACTCAGAAACGACCTCTGGGCTCTTAAACCCTATAGTTGATGTTGGACAAGCTGTCAAGGGAAAGAAAAAAGATGCGGTTTATATAGTAGACGCTGTCAGCAGCTTCGGAGGGGTGGATTTTGATTTTAAAAAGGCTGGAATTGACTATTTAGCCACTTCTTCTAATAAACTGCTACAAGGTGTCCCTGGGTTTGGAATTGTCTTTTGCAATACTGAGCATTTAGATACTTGTGAAGGAAACAGTCATTCTTGGGGAATTGATATTTACTTGAGGTACCAAGAAATGTTGAAAACTGGGGAACATATGATGCTAACTCCTCCATTTCAACCAATGCTGGCTTTCAGGCAAGCTTTAGAAGAGTTTTTAGCTGAAGGAGGGGTAAAAGCAAGACAAGCTAAATACCAAAGAAATCAAAGGGCCTTACAAGAAGAAATGAGCAGGCTTGGGTTTCAGCTCTATATAAACCCAGCACACCAAGGCTGGATAATAAACACATATTTGCAGCCAAAAGACCCAAGGTTTAGCTTTAAGAAGCTTTATAATTATTTAGCAGACAGAGGAATGCTGATTTATCCTGGAAAAGTGGCAAAAGTTGAATCTTTCCGAATTGGAACAATTGGAGAACTTACAGAAGCTGATATGAGACTTTGTGCAAAATACGTCAAAGAAGCTTGTGAAGAAATGGGGCTACAATTCCCTTTAAATAACTAAATCTACATACAATGATTAAGAATTTAATCCTTGTGATCTGCATCGGGCAAATGCTTTTCTAATTCTAAAGGCTCTAGTTTCGACCTGACTTTCAATATCTCCTTTTAAATTGCATTTCATAAGCTCTTTTGTCAACGTTGAGCTTCTTGTGTGTGGCATTCTATTAATTATAGTGTTCATTTTCTCTTGCGCCCGCTGTGTAGCTAATGGGAAAGTTCTGGGTGAAGATGGTATAGATGGTCTTGGGGTTAAGCATGGATGTGAAAAAGTAGCAAGCTTATTCCTTGCTATTTCACGGGCATTATAAGATAATCTCAGTAATTGGACTGTAGGGCCAGGATAGGCCTGCTTTATATCAGAATTCTTAATTCTTGCTGCTTTTAGTGTTTCTGAAGTGACGACTACTGAAAACGTTGAAGGTTTGTCAAAAAGTGCGCTTTCTTCACCAATTCAAGAGCCTTTTTCAAGGGTGGATAAAAATCTTTTGTATTGGCCTTGCTGGAAAAAAATTTTGCACTCTCCTTCAAGGATAATCAGGATTTTTTCATTAAAAGATCCTTGTTTAGCTATAATTACTCCGCGGCTGTAGTATTCGATATCTAATAGATACGCAAGCCTTTCTCTTTGCTGTGCAGGGATTTGGGAGAGACCAGGTATATATTGATCGACGATTTTTCGTTTAGTTTCCATGTTTGCATTGACTTCTTTTCCTAAAAGAGATTTGAATATTTGAGCTTCTAGGCGAAGAACGTACATATGTTCAATAGCAACGGCTGTCAAACTTCTTGGAAGGTCCTTTAAAATTCCTCTTTCTCCAAGGATGGTGCCTTTGCCTAGAATATTTCCAGGGATCATGTCTCCTTTATCTTTAAGAGTGTGATTATATAGCTGCAGGGAGCCTGACAATATAACGTAAATGCAATCACTTGGGTCTCCCTTAGAAAATAATACCTCATTTTCTTCAAGTTCTTCAGCAGTAAAGCTATTTAATAAGAGCATTCTATTTGCCATTGTGAGCCCATCAACTGCACTTTCCAGCGGTTTAAGTTCGCTAAGCAATCGATCTAATTCTTGCAATTCCTCATAAGTTTTCGACTTCTTTTTAATTATGTTGATGATTCTTATAATGTCTGCTTTTGAATCCATTTTTTGATTTGTATGCGTGTTATGTATATTCTTCAAATTAAATAACTTAAATAAGTATGAATACAAGAAAAAGTAGATTCCAGGATACAAGTCCTTTGACAAATAACTATAGAAAATCTTGTGATATATGCAAAGCAGTACCAAGCACAAAGTAAATTTGACTATAGCTGAGAAGAAAAAGAAACACATTGGGATCTCAAGAAGAAAAACTTGCAAGACAAAGTGGCTAAGCTGAGGGAAGACCCAAAT
This sequence comes from Blepharisma japonicum, assembly GCA_949751835.1. Lineage (NCBI taxonomy): Eukaryota > Ciliophora > Heterotrichea > Heterotrichida > Blepharismidae > Blepharisma > Blepharisma japonicum. The sequence goes on along the minus strand of CATKHK010000059.1, from coordinate 55,070 downwards.
ATATGTGATTGAAAGTCACTTTCTCCTGGAAAATCAAGAATAGAGGTAAGAGAAAAATAGGTTGATCTTCAAAAGTTAAAATATAAAATACAGGAAGCAAGAAATGCGTTAGGGAATAAATTCAATAGAGCAGCTCCTAAAGATGAAAATTTCGCTAAATACACAAAATCAGATTTTGCAAATAGTGACGGTTTTAATGACAATAATGAGTTCATCAAGCACATTCGGCGCCTTGAAGATCAAATTTTCCAGCTTCAAGAAGTAAACGCAACAATAAGAAAGTCACTAGATTTCGCTAATGAAGAGCTTTCTAGGCTTCGACAAGGAAATTTATCAAAAGATGACTCAGAAAAACTGAAAATAATTGAAGCCCAGCGATATGAAGATTCTGTAAAAAAGGAAGCTGCAGAAAAAGAAGTGCTGCAGCTAAGAAAAGAAATAGAGACTATGAAAGATTTAAATAGCTATCTTGAAGAAAAATTAAAAGAGAAAAAAGAATCTGATGAAAGTGTGCTGGTAACGTTAAAAAATCTATCAAACGTGATTTTATCAAAAAAGAAATGGAATGGAATTGATAGTGATACAAGGGAAAAGCTTGATGTTTTCTTTGGAGAAAATATGAGCACGCTGGTTGACTCTTATGAAGAAAAAGTTAAATTTTTGGAGATGGAGAGAGAAAAGTTTAAAAATGAGGTAAAAGAAACAAAAGACTCACTTATAGGCATTCTTGAACAGCTTATTGATACAGATAAAGGTGACCTCAAAATATTAAGCCAATTACAAAGAAGTGAATCTAGAGATGCATTAATTATGCTTGAGTCTTCAAAAGATTCAATAGAGGAGAGAATAAATAGCTCGCATAATTGGATAAGAGAGCTTCAAAAAGATGAAATTGAGCTTGAGCATGAATCTGAATCTCCAATACCTAAGAGAAATATTTCACCTGTTAAACCACGGGAAGATTTTAATTCTTATGCGGAAAATTTTAACAATATTAATATAAATCAACTCGAAACAGAAATTCAGAGGCTAAGGCTTGAGAATACGGAAATGCAGCAAGTTATTAAAAATATACAGCCAACTTGTGAGCGATCTGATTTTATAGCTTTCGTTGAGTGCCAAGCAAGTGCTATTGAAGAGCTTTTAAAAGACCCAGAAGCCTTGGAAGAATGGGAAATTGAATTTTAATTTTATATTTTTATTTACCTTTAATGGAAAATCTGACATTTTTCCGCAGATTTTATAGTATGGCTTAAATATTAAGAATATTTCTGAATAAATATCTATCTTTATTTAATATAATTCAAGGCAAATCTAAATATTATTCTGAAAGTTAGACATGATATATAGAAAAATATTAATTTTATTTTTTGTTTTATTATAATCTTAAATTTTGTACGCTATGATTTGATATGATTAAAAATTAGATTAAAATTCTTTGAGTCAACTCCTTAATAACTTATTTATTTCAATTGAATATTTTTTAAATATCCATGATTTTGTTTGAATTCCATAACGTATAGCTGATTATTCTAAAAATAAAATGGTAAAGTAATCACATGATGGCACTCGCAGTCATGAAAAGTTGGCTACCCTAAGCACGCTGCAACTTAAAGTTAGCTTCTGTTTGAGCTACCCTCTTAAAAATTCGATAACAATTGTTTATCCTCTTATTAACTGCATTATATCTTATACACGTTATAATCAGAAAAGATATTTGGGATTTTCTTCATTTTCTAATAAACATCATATTTTGATTTTTATATGGTCCATTAAAAAAAAGGATCACTATCTATTCAGCTTGAATATGGTGTGACTACCTAATAAAAATGTTTATGTCAGAACAACGATCATCAGAAGAACCGAGGCAGAAAATCTTTGGCTCTAAAGAAGGAAAAGCTAAAAAGGCTTTAAACAAAAAATTCCCTAAAAAATCAATTTCACCACCGGAGTTCAAGAGTGATCCCTCTTCACCACTTTCTGGCGGCGACTCAAATAAGGCGCTTCCAATACCTCATGGAGATAATCCCTACGCAAAAGCCAAACAGGCTGAATACAAAGACAGAGACTACAAAAAAGCGGAATTTTACTATAAGCAAGCCATAAATCAAGGTGACAGGGTTGAAAGCGCTGTCAAGGATTTAGCTAGTTTATTGCACCAGCGAGGCAAAACAGCTGAAGCTTGCAAACTTTTAGAAGAAAACCGTGGTCTATTTATGAACAACTACGAAAAATACCAGAACCTATACAATACCATATACAAGCAGTTGGACGAAACCACAAGTTCTCTTAGCCGAATCCTAAAGGTTTCTGGCCTTGGGAAAGATGAATCCTCTCAGAAAGTGACTGGACTCTTCAACAATTCTTCAAGAATCCTAGAAGTTGTAATGGGACATGAAGAAGAGGATGGCGATATAAATTACTACGCTTTCCTCCGATTCAACTCACATTCATCAGCACGTAAAGCTTTGGAGGCCTTCAGAAATTGGACCCGTCATAGAGTGGAATGGGTCACAAAAACTGGAGAAATCATAGGTGATGCCCATTATGCGCGTCATAAGATGGAAGAGTACAGAAAAGCCAACCCGACCTTTGATTATATAATTTTTGATCGGGATCCTAAAGGCTATGTACTTAGCTTACCAATTGACGGACATAGTGCTAAAGTTAAAGAGGAGTTACCAGAAGGAGAAGTTTCCGTAAGAGGGCTGCTTGGTACTGATCTTTATGACTCGATTTTCAATTATATTGATCCATCGCCTATCAGCTCTTTGCGGGTAGCTGAAGTGCGGGTGAACTAATATAAATATTTCTTTCAATTAAATCTTTATAATTACCATTGTGGAATTAAATGGACGAGGACCAAACAAAGTGTTTAGAAGACGCTATTTCCGTAGTGAAAGACGAGTCATATCATATGCAGAGAGCGCTTGATTCCAATAATCTTAACGAAGCTTTAAAGCACGCTTCTAATATGATTGGTGAACTTCGCACTTCATTATTGTCTCCTCGATCTTATTTTGAGCTCTACATGCAAGTTTTCGATCAGTTAAGCAGGATAGAAGCATATTTCCGAGAAGAATCCAGAAGAGGGACTAAAATTGTGGAGCTTTATGAGAAAGTTCAGCATACCATCAGCATCCTCCCTAGGCTTTACTTGTTAATCACGGTAGGATCAGTTTATATACAGACTAAAGAGCTTCCTGCAAAAGATGTGCTAAAAGACTTGATAGAAATGGTCAAAGGGGTCCAGCATCCTCTCAGAGGGTTATTTTTAAGATATTATCTAAACAAGGTCTGCAAGGACAAACTCCCTGATAAAGGCTCAGATTATAGCGATGGAGATGTCACTGATTCCATTGATTTTTTGATACAGAATTTGTCTGAGATGAACCGCCTTTGGATCAGAATGCAGCACACAGGGTCTGTGAAAGATAAAACTAAAAGGGAAAAAGAAAGAAACGACTTAAGAGTGACTGTAGGAGAAAATATCAACAGATTATCAAGCTTGCAAGGTGTTAATATTGACCTTTACCAAGAAATAGTCATGCCTAAAATTATGGAAATTGTGGTGTCAAATAAAGACGCGATTTCTCAGCAATATTTAATGGATTGCGTTATACAAGCGTTTTCTGACGATTATCATTTGCAGACACTTCAGCTACTCCTTGAAACTTGTAGCAATTTACAGCCAACAGTTGACATTCAGTCAATTGTGATAACCCTTTTAAACAGACTCTCAGACTACGCTGGAGAAGCTGAGCTTGATATTTTACAAAATATTGATGTTTTTGGGCTAGTAAAAGCTTACATTGACAAGGTGATATCTGAACAAGAAAGTTCCCTAGATACTAAAAAACTGCTGCTTTTAGAAGTGGCTTTTATGAAGCTTTCATTGAAATGCTATCCATTAGATACAAATAACGTTAACACCATATTGGAATCTTGTGTATCACTAATGGACAAAAGTACTCCAGAAAACAGATCACATCCAGAATCGCTTAAATCGATAGTAAAGCTCTTGTCCTTCCCACTGGAAACTTTATCCTTTGCAATTTTGACTATGAATAATTATCCAAAATTAATGACTTATCTGCCTTTTTCTTCTAGAAAACAAGTAGCATTCAAAATCGTCCAATCAGTTGTAGTAAGCAAAAAATTCCTTGATACAGTGGAGACAACTACACAGTTACTTGAATTTGTGTCACCATTGCTCTATGATACTAGTGACTCAGAAGAAGGATTTGATGCTTATGAGTTCGAAGATGAACAAAATAACATGGCAAAATTGGCACATCTGGTAAAATCAACTGATCTTGATACTCAATATAAAATTTTAAGTCTTCTTAAGCAACGATTTTCACAAGGAGGGGATAAAAGAATCAAATATACTTTTCCAGCCTTGATTTTTGCTTTTATTAATTTTGCTAGACTTTTGAATCATACTGAGGATAGTTGGAATACTAAGCTTGAACAAGTTTTGGAGGTTTTAGCTGAGCTTGTAAGCAAAACCTCAGAAAATAATCCAGACCTAGCCTTAAAACTGAATTTGCAATGTCTGCAACTTACAAATCAATTCCAAAACAAAAAGTTCCAGCATACCGCCTTAGAGTTTGTAGAGCAGGCCTTTTATGTCTATAAAGAAGAGCTTGCTGACTCATTTGCAAAGCATGCAGCAATTAACTTAATTTGCGCCACTTTAGTAACTTTGAATTGCTTTGATGATGAAACTTCTGATTCCCTCGTAAAATTATGCACTCAGCAGTCATTAAGGCAATTGAAAAAGCAAGACCAATGCTTAGGACTATGCTTATGCACTCACTTATTCTATAATGAGTTCAGTCAAAACGAAAGAATAGTAAGCGACTGCTTAGGAAAAGCTGCAAAAATTGCTGAAATCTGTATTACTCATAAGAATTCTGTTAATTTATATGTGACATTGGTCAATAAAATCCTTTATTATATGCTGCAAGGTGTTAGCACGCTAGAAGAAGATACTGTGAACCAGCTCCTCCAAGCTACTAAAGACAGTATTGCAACCGCAGAAAAAGAAGGGGACAGCAGAGTTAATGTTAAAGAAATTAAATCGTATCTGAGAGCTACCTTAAACTACATTAAAGCAAGACAGCAAGAAGGAAAGCTAAGCGGAGTCTCAGTTTAATAATAATATTAGTCTGCCTTAAAGTTCTTCTATTTATTTGTATATAAATCTTCTTGACTTTTCATGAAATGATAAGGTTTTATAGTTTCTGATCTTACTCGAATTAATTTTTTGGAGCATTAGAGGATGCATTTATATATTCAAATGGAGCATAAAAAATCCTTAAAACCCAAAATTTAACAAAAATGATTATTTTGTTTATATAATATTAGATTATTTTCCCGCAATTATTAAAAATTAATGATTAAAATTGATGATAATACTAAATAATACTCTCATTGTTCATCATACTAAAAGATTTGCTATACTTCGCACTAATAGAGCTTATTTCAGACTTTGATTCTACAAGCTCCTCCTTGAATAATTCTGTGAAGTTAAAGTTTGTGCCTTTGATTTTGCTCAATTTCGCTTCAAACTTCGGGTCTGGAATTGGTGGTACTCTATTTTTGCTCAAAGAGTATTTATCATCAATTTTCCCTTTATTTACCGAAAATCCATCTTCTTGCAGTTTTTCTTCTAAATAATTAATAATTGATTTATCCTCCAAGACTAATAAGGTTTCTTCAAATTCATAAGTATAATCCACCCCAATAACCTCTACCAGATACTTTATACAATCTTTAAATTTTTTTTGCTTTCTTTTTTTTGACCATACTGCTGCTATTTGGATCGCATTTTCTTTTCTTTTATTAAGAATATGAAAATCTACATGACAAACTTCATATAAATATCGTATGATTTCAATATTTCCAGTCCTACACGCAATTAGGCCACAGTTTTCTCCGGTGGTTTCATCTAAATAGCTAACGGAGAATTCTGAGTTTTCTGGTTTATCTTTAAAGTACTCATAGACATAGCGAAGCATAGAAAGTCTTCCTTTGTCTACAATTCTTTGCACTGGTGTCATAGTGCTATACGGAACCACAAGCTTACTTTTGTCTTGGGTGTGAGATTTGGTAGTTTTTGATTTAGCAAAAATGGAAAGCTCTTCGCTTTCTTCTTCATTATTTGCATCATCGTTAACTTCTTCGTTTTTAAGGTATAGCGGAAGATAAAATTCAAATAAAGCAAAATGCCCAAGCTCACAAATTACATCTATTGGCCGCTTCCCCAATTGCAAATATAGACGGTTCATAGCTGAAAATTTGGCTTTAGTCTCTTGGACAAGATATTTAAAAATATCTGTCGCGCCTAAGTACAAAGCATAGCCAAGTGCATTCATGTCACATTGATTTATTTTGAAGATGGGATCGTTTATGTTTATAACTGGATCTTTATAAGGACTTTTGCCTTTTAAATACTTTACAGTAACGTCTTTTATCTTATCAAGTGATTGGCGATCAATAGCAAGGGCTAATTTTTCAGTAACATATTTTGCGAGGTTCACATGTTTTTGACTTGTGCAACAAGCGCCCATGGTTATTTTTATTATAAAATAATTGATAAAATTGGATAAATTTTCTAGAGCTTACAAGGTGGAATTTAAATTAAATCTATCAGAAACTTAAAAAAATTCTATTTAATGATTAATTATTAATCACCCAAAAAACCAGGTAAGTCAAATTTTCTCCTTAATCTAATTTATTAAGCAATTTATATAGATATCTAAAAGGCTGTTAGAGATCTTCAAAGCGATGAATCTATATGGATGTGTAAGCTTTAAGCTAACTTCCTTGATTAAATTAATTCAATATTGATGAATTATAGATAAATATTTATGATAAAGCACTTTTATCACTAAAATTTAGTTTACAGACATACTTAGCGAAGTTCAGTGTCTTTGTTTTAATTAATTTAATCTAAAATAAAATATCATCTTCTCTCTCCTTCAAAGTCTTAAAATAGTAAAAGTTATCAGCGTAATATTTTATTATCAATATGCACAAGGTCAGCATCTTAAATTCTAAGCCAGCATTGTTATAGATCCGAAACCAAAATAAGGATTCATTTTAAAGTTATTATGAGAATTTCTAAAAAGGATATTTCTTTTGGATTTTTTATACCAAGCGCATCAAAGCCTGTTTCTGTAGCAGCACATCCGGTTCATCCTTGACTTTTATTAGCTGAAGAAAATAGAGTAATTTATTTATGAGATTATTTACAGAAATCAGTCCTTAAGGTATATTCTTCTATTGATCTTGATGAAGAAGTATTCGGAGGACCCCTTAGAGATGTCAAATTCTTTGATAAGCATGTACTTAGATGGAAATGGCTTAATAAAAACACAAATATTACAATAGAAGCTTTCCAAGGCAAAGGAGGAAGATGCAATTGAATAGTCGTTGTGATGGAGAATAAAATTGGATTTTTTGATTATATTTCAGGAGCGACATCAACTATTCTTCAAAGTCAGCTAGATTTCCGAGCTTTGAATTGTGTAGAAATAATTGATTCTAGCTATTTAGCAATTGGCTGTGGGGATGGAAGCATAAAAATCTGGGATTGCCAGGAATGGGAACTTGTGAAAACTTTTCCGAAAGGGACGCACACAAGAGGTATTACTAAGCTGCTAAGTTTTTCGAAAAACTTGAGAGAAAGACCTATTTTGCTTAGTGGGAGCTCAGATGGAATTTTGGCTGTTTGAAATGTGGATACTTGTACAGACGCCCCAGCATTTAGAATTCCATCAGGTTTGTCAGCAGCTCATAGTGGTTCTATTGCATCACTATCATTAAATCCTGGATTAATGCAACTAGTCAGCGTTGGTAGTGAAAAAACACTTGCAATTTGAAATGTTGCGACTTCAACTGAAATTGCGAGATATAAAAATATGAAAGATGGCAATAAAAAGAAAGTTCTTGGCTCTGTATTTTCACAGCATCCTCTATTTCCTCAGTCAATGACTTTTTGCCATTCTGGTGGATCACAAATTTTAGCTATTGATACAACAATGCATAATCTGCCGAAAGACCAAAGAGAATTCAATATTTTAATTGATCTTGCAGCCGTTATTCCTGGAACTCACAAAATCTTAGAGATTAAAATTCATGAGCTGCAGCCATATTTGTTATTTGTAGTAACTCAAAGCGGTGTTTATACTTTATATTATGAAAGATTCACTGTACCTGCCTTTGGCTGGTCCCCTTTATTTAATACGAATATTATACCAGAAAGCATGACTTCGCCAGCGCCAAGCCATTTTTTTTATTGTTTTAAAGATGATTGCTTACAAAGTGCAGTTTTTGCTATGAATGAAGACAATACAATGTCAACTCAATTCCATAGGCTTGAAACGTCTTCAAGAATAATTGGAAGCTCAATAGAACTTACTGTGTCTCCATCAGGGAATTTTCTAGCAGCTTTGTCAAAGCAGACTGGCCTGTATGATATATTTTTTATAGGTTCAGACGGTATTAATCCAATGGGAATCCCTGACAGAGTAAAATCTGGATATACAACTCAGCTTGTATGGCATTCTAAATATGATAGATTTGCAGTAATCTGCCCTATAAATGAAGACGATACAACTGGTTCTTTTTCTTCTATTGTATCCAAAATTCTGCTTCTTGTTTATGAAGTATCCAAAGGCAGAGTATCGTTAATTTATAGAGGTGATGAAATGCCAAACCCTACTGGCATCTTTGGAGGCAGCTTATTAGGTATCACATATACTATAGACAATTCTGCTTCAACCTGCTTTTACTCTTGGGAAAGCTTAAAACAGATTGGAGAGCCTTTTCCTGAGCCTCACTACATTTTTTGGTCTGACAACTATTGCATTATTGCTTATAAAACAGAATTTTACGTTTACAAAAACTATCCTGAATTTACTTTTTTATGAAGGATAAACCATATAATTCGGACAGGGTTTTGGTGCTATTCAGTGTTTTTTTATTCAACAGATACAGATGTGTATTGGATCTTGCCTTGTTTAAAAACTCCTTTTCTCTTGGCTTCACATGGGCTTGATATAAACCAAGAATTGAGCTTTCAAAGCGAGGTTGTTAACCTTAAAGAGGATAAAGAAATTTCTGAGCTTTATAGAAAACCTCATGAGTGTTGCTCAATTTTGGCTGTTTTTCAAGGAAACTTGTTGATGGTAAATAGCTCTTATCAATTATTCATTATTCCTCTTACATCAATTTTCTTAAGATTTTGCATGCTTGTAGGTTCAGGATTAGCTGCTGAGGCGTTTCCACTTACATTTAAGATGCATGAAATGCTACAGCCTAAAATTGCTCTGTGTCTAGAAAGTCTAGGACTTCCTGAGGCTGCTCTAGATCTACCTTCTTTATCATATGAACAAAAAATAGAAATTTCAATAAAAAATAACATTCCGATAGTGCTGGTGATTTATATTTAGGACCAAAAAATAATTGAAAATAAACACATTATTAAAGAAATGCTACAAAAATCGAAAAATTCAGAGTTTTTGATGAAATTGTACTCGTTTTTGATTGATAAAGAATGCTATGAAGAAGCTCTTTTAGTGGCTTCTACATTGAAACAGCCAGATTTGATATTGAGCACTTTTATCAAAGCAAAAATGCTAGGAAGAGGAGTTATATTGGCAAAGAGACTAGAAAAAAGAGAGTAATATATATTTAGACTTGCCCAAAGATTAGAGCAAGAACTTCTTTCTGAATTTCCAGCAAAATAATTATCACTATAGTTCAATTTATTTTATTGAGAAAATTAAGATAATCATCGATTTTTAAAAATTGTGCAAATTAACTGCTAGTTAAAAATTCTTTTATTTTGTTTTGTACTTCTTTTGGCTTTTCTGCATGCAAAAAATGCCCAGCACCAGCTACTAATTGGATTCGCGTATTTGGCATTATCTGTGTATAAAAATCAATCAGTTTTATTTTGTCCGTCAGTATTGGATTCCTTATTGTATGCTTAGAATTTCCTCCAGAAAGTGCTAGAACTTCTCCTGCAAACGTTCCGTTAGGATTTACCCATCCAGCAATGTCATCTAAGCCTTGAAGTAAATTATCTAATCCTACTCTCCAAACATAATGGTTTTCCTTTTCCATTTTCATATTTGAAGACAATAACGCAGTAATATGCTTATCATGGAAATGGTCATCTATTTCTTTTTCTATTTGCTTTCTCGATTTTCCTTCTAAATGCAGTGATTTCATATACTCTAGATATTGCCTTAGCTCTGGAAATCGCTGATTCATCATAAAAATATAGGAAATAGGTGCAACATCAAGAATGCAAACTTTTTCAAATCTTTCAGGTCTAGTGCAGCAAGCATACATAGCTGTTTTTCCGCCCATTGAGTGCCCTACAACAGATGCTTTTGGGATATCGTGCTTATCCATAAATCTAAATATATCATCAGAAAGTATTTTATATGTCATACCTGGTTGATGGAAACTTCTTCCATGATTTCTTGCATCTAATAGAAAATGATTTCCATCAATTCCTTTTGCTATGCTACTTAAATTTAGAGCATTTCCTAGCAATCCATGAAGCCATAATACTGGCTTGCCAGACCCAAAGTTAAAAAAGTTGACCATTTCTGTATTCATATATGAAAAATTTTAATAATTATATTTTATGAAACAATTTATTTTAGTTTTGATAAATCTGTATTATTTAATTGCTATAAGTAAAACTCTCCAACCACCACATATATTTTAGCAATGGCTTTCACTTAGTTTATTCTCTTAAAGCAGTTTTTCAATGTCTTGCACGATTTTTCTTGGTTCTGTTCTTGGTCCGTAATATTGGAATACATTTCCTTGTCTGTCAACTAAAAATTTGCCAAAATTCCAACCAATTTTACTTCCTCGAAGTCTGCAGCTTAGTCTTAAAAATTTATAGAGATCGCATGCTTCTTTTCCGTTTACCTTAATCTTGGCGAAAATGTCAAATTTAGCACCGATTCCTCTGACAAAGCTCTTAATTTCTTCATGAGTCCCTGGCTCTTGGCCAAAGAATTGGTTACAAGGGAACGCAAGAATGCTTAAGCCACGCTCTCTGTAGTTGTTATCAAGCTCCATAAGTTGATCATAATTTTTCGTGGTAAGCCCTCACTCACATGCAACATTGACAATCAGCATGACATTGTTTTGATACTTAGACATGCTGACATCTTGCCCATCTATGTCTTTCACAACTATCTGGTAGATAGATTGGAAAGGCAAAGGGCCTTTAAGTTTATTGCCCATATACCGATTACCTCTCTCTTATTTATTATCTCCATTGATTTAATTAAAATTTGTGATTGATAATCAAATAATGAAATTCTCCTACTAGGGATAGATAAAACATAAATTTTTGGAAATTATATATAGTAAGGGTAGAAAGTATTCTATTACATTTCATGTTTAAAATTATAATTTAATTAATGGGCACTGCTAATATAATTAATAAACTCAATAAAATGACATAAAATATAATTAGTTTGATTCCAAAGTTTATATAAAATTAATTTTTATTAGTTTTAATTACTTAAGTAAGTATTTAGCTTATATTTGATATGATTGATATAGATTTGAATATTAATATGATATTTAAGGACTATCTAAGCTGACCTAATAATTATTTAATCACTTATTAAAATATAGTGCATTTTTTCTTCTTTTTTTCTCGTTGAGCTGGAGCTGGAGGAAGTGTAACATGAGGTGTTGCTGGAGCTGTTGGAGGAGGTGCTGTATTTACTGTTACAATCTTAGGCTGCTGCTGCTCTTCTGAGTTTGCATAAGTGACAATTTCAGCTTTGATCACTTTTTGCGCGCTTTCTATATCAGCTGCAGAAAGGACAACTCCACTTAAATCTGCTGCAACTCGGAAGAAAGAGTTATAAACTTGATCCCCAGTCTTTGCACTTACTAAGTAGGAGTATAGTCCATTTCGGTCAGCAAATGTGTTGTGCTTGTCGAGCTTTACAGCCTGCATGTGGAATAAGTCAGTTTTATTGCCAATCAGACACATATAAGGTAAGTCAATTCCTTCAAAAGTTTTCTTTACCACTTGCAGTCATTCTTCTAAGTTAATAAATGATTGATAGTTCGTAATATCATAAACAAACACAACTGCGTTGGCGCCGTATATATAAGTGCTTAGCATCTTGCTGCCAATGCTTTGGCCTCCGATATCTCATATCTGAAGGGCGATATGGATATTTCCAGGGAGTTCTAAACGTTTCACAAAGAAGTCAAGACCAATTGTTTGCTTGTAGCGAACTTGGAACTCTGCTTCATTCAGACACATGCATAGTGATGTTTTGCCAACTGTACCATCACCTAAGATCACTACTTTATATTGGAGGAATTCTGGCTCTTCATCACTATCAGATTCATCTAAGTTACTTTTTAATCCAGACAATGCCATATTATAACAACTAAAGCATCGATTATGAATTTATCTGTTTACATGACAATCTGAATACCTTAATACGAATGCTGTTAGGTTATTAATTAAAAAACCTCTAAAAGCATATAAATAATTGATTATGCTAAAAGAAGTGATAAATCAGATTTTAGAAGGGAAATTTCTGAATTTTTTTTTTTATTTAACAATTGCTGAATTATAAGAATTTACATAAAATTTGAAACCTGCTACAAATACAGAACTAAGGACTAAAGTCAAAAGTAATTTAAATACAATATGGCCTTTGAAGAAGGAGAAGGCTTCAGTGAGATATTAAAAAGTAATATATATTTAGTCGTTCTCATTGGAGCAGCTAATGTTGGCAAAACAGCCCTTGTCTATCGTTATGTTTTAAACGAACTTCCAGTCGCTCTTACGTCTACAATTGGAGTTGAGTTCACTAAAAGAGTTGTTACGCATATGCCGACAGGCCAGAAAATACAACTGCATATATGAGATACAGCAGGCCAAGAACGTTTTAAAAGTGTAACTAAACATTATTATCGAGGTGCAGATGCATGTATTGTTGCTTATGATATATCGAATCGAGATTCATTTGAAGAAGTCCCAAATTGGCTAGCAGAGCTAAAAGACAATACCCCTGAAGAATGCATCGTATGCTTATTAGGCAATAAAATGGATCTAGAAGTAACAAATCATAGAAGAGTCACAAGAGAAGAAGCACTTAGATATGCCAATTCTCATGGACTTGTTTATCATGAAACTTCAGCATTTTGGGATAGAGAAGTACAAATGAACCCTGATAATATAGTTGGAGGTATTGAAAAGATATTTGATAAAACAATAGGAACTGCTTTAGGGAGACACAGCCTAAAAGATGAGCCAAAAGAAGTTTTTAAACCCAATGAAAAAGGCGTGAAACTAGATTTGCAGCAGCTTTATACGTATCATGCTGATACAAGATGTGGGTGCTAATCGTTGAAAATTTTGAAATAGGAAGTAAAATTTATTTAAAATTCTATAGCTAATAATAAGAACTTTTTTGGCACGTTGGACCTTTTTCCTTATTTAATATGAAGATATCTCTAGATTTTTATATAAATATATGAAGTTTATCGTTAATAATCTTAATTCACAGCTTTAGTTTTTGTATCGAATGTATTTCCTCTTCGTGTTGGCAGTCCAGTCTTGATCGTTTTTTCAACTCCATACAGGTTTGTAATAATCATAGGGAGCAAATAAGTGCACACAATTCCCCCCACTAGCCTTAAAATAAGTAAGCTTGCAAGTCTTGACACTCCTCCCATGTTCTTAATCATTCATGAATCCAAGGCAGTTACAAATCCGCATGCAGAAATGTGTAGAACTGACGATAAAGCCAGCAATTGATAGCTAAATGGAGGACCATTTTTTTCCTTCAAAAGATAATAGCCTATCGCACATCCAAAAATAAGCCAGACGTGGAGGGCTTCTGAAAAATTTTTAATAAGGGCATCACTTAACTGGAGTGTCCTATTGCATTTTTCTTGATAAATTTGGCTCCATATTGGATCCCAGCCTGAACCTCCAAACATATACAAAGATAATGATATTAATGTATATGCTGAAATAAAGAAAAACACTGATTTTATAGTATCTTTATCTGAGCCAAGCCTATGCACAAGTTTCCAAAATTTTGGATGAAGCATAATAGCTGATACCATCGCTGCAAATAAATATCCCAAGGTAACTTGGAAATAAAAGTGGACTCCGAGGTATATTCTATCAAAAGCTGTGAGTATAAACAAAAACAGAAGGATAAATATTTTCCTTGTAAACTGTCCACCAGACCTCAGCCAAATAACACCAACCACAATTAATCCACATCCAGTTGACAGTGCATGTCCTGAAGGTGCTCCAAAGTCTCTGGGACATTCAATTCCTAGCACTTTTGGATATTTCCAAAAAGGCCTTGGGTGCATCAAAGCCATTTTCAATGTCCCAGACAGCGCTGACCCAAAGAGTGCTGCTGCCATCCCAACCATTCCTTCTTCACGTTTTCCCATGAGGAACATGATTCCACTAATAATCACAAAAATAAATCCCATGACGGCTCCAATAATCTCAAAAATAATGTCAACTGTATGAGACCTCCCGCTTTGTACTCACTCAGCAAAATCAGCACTTGTGTCTTCCAGTCAGTTTTGTTGAGAAATTTGTATATAAGTGCCTATTAAAGCTAGAACTGTGAATGTGGCTATAAGCTTCATCTAGCTTTTGGCGATTATTTATGTAAATGGAATATTTTGACTTAGAAAATCTTGAAAAGAAGGCTGAAAAACTGATAAAAGAAATAGATGAAATTAAGCTGACTAAAGAGTTTACGAATTCTCCTAATAGAAATTTGGATGAATTAGGGGTTGTGTATTGTCTGACAGGTAATGATACAGCACTTTATAGCAAACTTAAGCAATGCTATATTAAGCAGCAGTCAAGTGAAGAGTTGGAATTTAAAACAGTTTTAGCAGGATATGCTGCTGGAAAATACTCTGAAGCACTATTTTTAGCGAAAGATTTGTTGGTGGCAAACCAATCAATTGAGATTTTACAAGTAATCATAAAGATTTGTGTAAATCATTTACTTATACCTGAGTGGGCAGTTCATTATGCAAAAATTGGGCTGGAGTCCCACCCAGAGCATCCTTGGCTTTGCTTTTCAATGGGAATTGCTTATTCCTTGCTTGGCGACCAAGAAGTTTACTATAAAGATAAAGTTACGTTATGAGAAAAATCAAGGGAAAGCTTACAGCTCTGCAAATCAAATAGAAGAAATTATTTATATCATTTAGCATTGATAGAAGCTAAGCTTGGAAATTTAGATGAAGCATTAAGAAATGCTGCAGAAGGCTATAGACTTTGTAATGATCCTTTCTATAGTGCTTTATTAAGCTTGATTATGACAGCCCAAGAAGATTTTACAGGATCTCTACAAGTGATCAAAAGAGGATTGCAAGGGTGTCCTTCTAATATCCTATTAAGATCTGCAAAGTAAGCGAAATTTAGGGTCTATGCATATTTGAATCTATCAAAAATAACACAAGATAAAGCTCCTGTCAAAAAATCAATTATTTCTTTATTAAAATCCAGTCTAGAATCTTTAGACAACGTTTCCACAATACCTGTAGATGAAAAAATAGCTGGTTTAGCAAGCATAAAAGAAGAAAATTCGAATCCTGAGCATGATAGCTTGCAAGATGTCATTAGATTAGCTGCGAATAATTCCCACAATCCTAATTTTCAGCAAGCACTCAGACTTGCCTTTGAAGCTGCTTTTGCAATTCAAGATGAAGAATTGATTGAATTTAGCTTAAACAGCCTCCAAGATAAAAAAGCTGAGCAAGCAATATATGAGTTCCATAAAACTGGGGACATAAATGGACTGGATAATTTCGTAGAAAACGTAAAAGCTTGCGAACTACTTGCTAAAGGGAGATACGACTCTGGAGATAAAGCGAGAGCAATGAGCGCTGCTAATCAAGCAATTTCACTTAACAGCAATTCAGCTGAAGCTTGAATAATTTTAGGAAAAATACACAAGGAGTATAATCAGCTATCTGAAGCAATGAATTGTTTTGTAACAGCTCTTAAATGTGCAAATGTGAGGTTTTCTATTCTTCCAGTCTATATTTAACTAGATATTTTAAAAAAGCTAAGAATATTATATATGGATCATAATTCAGGATTTTATAGCTCAGCCCATTCATCTCACAGCTCATTTACTCCTCAGCTTTCGAGAACAAGTATATCCTCTACCACTGATTTTGCATTTTTACGTGAAGTCTTGGATTTTACAAAAGAAAATATACCAGGTTTAAGCACAATAAAGAAAAATTATTTAAATTTTGATTTTGGGGAAGGTGATATTATTGCACGGACCCAAATGCCGGTTTCTGGCAACAAATTTAAAGCAGTTTTTATTGAGGAAAATTTTATTGAGTTTGGCATTGAATATTTTGGAGTTATAAGAATTATTCATCCAGATATAATTTTAGAAATAAATATTCCTAATGAGAGAAGTTATGATCCTGCTGGATCTTCACTAGATGGCTTTGATAATGAATATTTAAATTCTGATCAATTTACATTTTTAACAAGAATTGTAGCTATTGAGGTTAAAGCTGCAAGCTTAGGAGTTAGAGAAAAAGATTTGGGATTAATAAGAAAATCAATCAGTCCTTTATTGGAATATCATATGAAAAAGAAATTCCTTATGGAGTGAATGAGTCTCCAAATCAAACTTACTTGCTATAGGAAACTAAAACCACCAAGGTATAGCGAGTTTTTAAGGCTAAAAACTTTTACTAAAGAACTTAAGCTACTCGAAGGAAGAGACCATACTAAGGAATATTTAGAAAAATGTATGCAATTTGATAGAAACTTGATTACCTATGACAAAATTTATCCACCCAATGCTTATTACAAGTCACTGATGAAACATGAATTGAGCTTGCCTTACCAATTAAAGCTAAGATATGCGGAAATCGAAACAAATGAATCTTTGGTGAAGTCCGCTGAATCAGCAGTTCTCACTTACCTTCCGAAATTCACACCTGATATGGATGATTATATAGAAAAAGGCAAAAAATTCAGCGACCTTACGCAGACTATTTATGAAGTAGATCGTGGATATTCTAATGGACTTGCAAAAATTTATTTGCAATATGAGCATGACGAAAACGAATGCAAAGTAATGTAATTATTTAATTTCACAATTTAATTTTATTTATTTCGAAATCATTTTTGGTGCATCAGCTTTCTGAATCGCCAGTGTTTTAATTTCTTGATTTTCAGTTAAGTCAAGTACTTGAAATCTCAATCTGGAACTTAAAGTTTTTGCAAGTTCTTGCAATTTTACAATATAAGAGTGAAAAGTTTCTTTATATCTTGAGTTACTAAACAATGCATTGCATACACTCAGTAAATAGCATAAAGCTTCAATTGTATCTTCTGTGCCAATAGAAAACATAAAATTACAACAGCTACAGATAATTTTTGGTGGAATTAATCTTGCTTTAAATAGCTCCCCAATAAATCTGACACAGCCTAAGACTTTTTTCCGATCAGAAAATTCCCCATTTTCATGTGAGTTTTCGAACATAAATTGGCAAGCTGTAAGAAGAGTATTCCTGAAATATGAAACTTCTCTGCAAAGGTTTACGCATAGCTTGGCATAGGTTTCTGAGTATTTTCCTTCAGCTGAGGCTTTCTCTAAAATTAAGAGACTGAGGCTTTCTGATGATTCGGAAGTAAGTAAGCCTAAAAGTTTCGTTTGAATTGACTCCGAGTTTGTAGGAGCCAGTCTGTTTAAAAGTGATTTAAAGTTTTTTGTTAACTCATCGTTGCTAGATTTCAATTTTTGAGGGATAGATCGCCAATTAGGGTCTATAATTTTAATCTTACGATCTAAGATTTTTAAAACTGGATCGATCTTGACGATTGAGGACTCGTGATCTCTAGCAAGAAGAATTTGGTCAAAGTTATAAACACGCTTGGAAACTTTCTTCCAAACTCTTTTAGGCCTTTCTTTTGGTGCTGCTCCTCGATTCCCTGGTTTTCTGTAAGCGTTTTTTTGACTGCTTTGACTTAGGTAATTGGAATTTGCTCTTCCTCGAAGACGCTTAGGGGTGTAAAGTCCTTGGTCAACGGACTGAGAGGATTCCGAATTGCTTTCCATTTATAATTTATTATTATTGGATTAAATTAAATCGGAATATGTTCTTCCCTACTAATAAATTTGCATCCCTATTTAATAATATAGCTGAATTGTTTAGGTCATTGCAGAATTCATTGATTATTTTTTTCGAGTACCTCCACTTTTTACGAAAAGCTAAAAGAAGAAATTCAATAGATTTTAATAATTTGGTATTACAAAAAATTTAATTTTTATTTTTAATTAACCTAAATGTGGTTTTCATTTGACTAGTGAAAAGGTAAAGAATCTTAAAATAAGCAAGGAAATTAATTATATCTTTGTATATATTACTATATCAAATTATTAAAAAGCAATTATAAAATTTATAGTTTTGACTTATTTTGATTGAGATATTTGTGCTGACTATCAATCAAACAATCTACTACAACTAAGTCAATATTTATTGGATATATTCTTATTTGTTTAAGTGTAATTTGAAATAAATTAATTTTTACAATGCTAATTGGAAAATTTTTTTAGATGTCTTTAAGAATTATTTCTGTATTTTCGTGCATTTTTTGGGGCCTTACAAACAATTTATTTTAGCTTTATGCCATCTAACTTAATTAGAAGATGTCGTAATTTGGTTACTTAATAGATAAATAATTAAATGGGGAAATTCATTTAATTTTAACTATATTCTTAAAGTAATTATTAAATATTTGCATTGGTGCTCTTATTCAGCAATAATTATTTGCATTAATAAATTATTACCATATTAAGTTTAAAATATCATTGATTTCCTCCCAGAGCTGAGAATAGTTTTCCTATTAATAGGAGATCTTTCAATTTCACCAAGCATAATACAGTGAGCACTGATTTCTTGGCTTAAATCCTCAAGGCTTTTAATTGTGCCTCTTGCTTGCAGATTAAGCTTCCTAAGTTCACATTCATTATTGATGTAGAATTCTTGGCCTTGCTCAATATTACTTTTAATTTCTTTTATTTGGGATTTTAATTTCGTTTTCTTTATTTTAGTTTTAGCAAGGTTTTGTTGTAATTTATTGCTTCTAATATTCAATTCGTTAATAGTAGAAGTCAATTCTTTGACAATGATCCTTTGATCTTTAATATCATCTTCCAAGTTACTAACAATTTCTTTTAGTTCAACTTCACTTTCTTTAAGTTCTTTAATTTCTTCAACATTAAACGCTACCATCTTATTCAAATTTTGAAGCTCATTGTCATATTCTGGAGTTAATTTACTGACTAAAAATAATTCTGTATCTTTTTCTTCCTTCATTCAACTCGCTTCTTTTATTCTTACATTAGCAAGATCAACTCTTAATGTCAGTGATTTGGTTTCTTCTTCTTTAATCACTAAAAAATTTTCCAAATTACTCAAAGTATCTGTTTTTTCTTTCTTCAAGTAATTTTTATTTTCTATTTCTAATGTTAAATTTTGTATATTTTTTGAAAGATTTTCATCGATTTCTAGATACTTGGAATATTTTTCATCTATTTTAGCTGTACTATCTTCAATGGCTTTCAGTTCTTTACTTTTTTCATTTATCTGACTTTCTAACTGTTGCCTATTTGCTAATTTTTGCTTCAAAATCTCCTCTAATTTTGAAAGGTTTGAGGAGTAACAATAATCATTAAATTTAAGCAAAGATTGCGTGTCATTTGCTTCAAAATAGTGATATGTTTTGTTGGTCTCATTATTCCCAAAATGCAATGAATTTTGTCGTTTTATCTGATCAGATTTATTTTTGATGTCTTTAGTGATTAAAATACCTCTTTCTTTTTCTGATAGTCTGCAATTCGAGTGGTTTAAAAATGATTTGCTAAGGAATTTGCTAGATAAAACACTGCATTCCTCGCAATAATTATTTTCATTGTGCTGCAGAACAACTTCTTTTTCTTGGTATGAATGCTTTATTCCGTTAAATTGGATAGATAAAGTCTCAGATGAAATTTTTTTCATAGAGCTATTTATTATTTTTAAATTTATATCGAAAATAAATAAGGCCATTAACTTTTTATTTCGAGGTATTTCAATGCCCCAAAAAAAATTTAATTTTATTTTCAAAGAATTTTAAAAGCTAAGAAATAATATGAGATAGGTTCATCTATAGAATAATATGCTTGGTTCAATGACTTAAAAAAATTATATAAATGCAAAATGGATAAAATTAAAATAATATCTCGACTTTTAATAAACTCAAATGCTAATCTTTCTATTTAATACTGCAAAAACAGAGATATTCTAAAATGATTTTAAAAATATTTAAATTCTATTATAAAATACTATAAAAATTAAAATCCCATAATTATAATATGGAAAGCTAATACATAACAAAAATATTTCATTATGTGAGAATTAAACGATAAAGAGCTTCATAACAAGATTCTGGCAGGTTTTCAAAGAGAACCAACAGTAATTGGCAAATACGGTGCTCATTTTGAATACCAAGATCTATTCTCTCGACTAATGGAAGTTAAAATTGAAAGAGAAAACAAAGCAAAAGCTTTGGATAGAAGAAGATCAATGCCAAAAAATTCAAAGTGCAATAGATCTCAGCATTTAGATGTAATACAAATTCAACCATTTACTGAAAGAATAATGTATACAGAAATTAGTCAACCAAAAAAAAGGAAACCATCTATCAATAAAAAATATAGAATTTTGCGTCCAAATAAAGTTGAAATTTCAAAGAGAAATATTTCCTTGTGAAGACATCTTGAAGCATTAAATATTGATCAAGATGGCATGAAAAATCGACCAAGAACAGCTTCTCGAAAAAGAATAAATTCACGTTTCAAATCTATTGACCAAAATCAATAAATTGAATTCTTTATAATATTTAATTATTTATACAATTTAATTAAATTTTTCTAAAATATTAATTTGCAATAAATATGAGCAGACCTGAAGAAATAGCTCCGCCTGAGTACTTTTACAATGAAGAAGAAGCCAACAAATACACAACAAATTCGAGAATCATTGAGATTCAAGCGAAAATGTCACAGCGAGCTATTGAACTTCTGAATCTTCCTGAGCCAGGATGTCTGGTCCTTGATCTAGGATGCGGCAGTGGGCTTAGTGGGGAAGAACTAACTGAGTGTGGGCATTTTTGGATAGGGCTGGACATATCCAAAGCAATGCTTGATGTAGCTAGTGAAAGAGGCGTAGAAGGGGACATAATTTTATCAGATCTAGGCGATGGGTTTACATTTTTGCCTGGGACTTTTGATGGAGCTATAAGCATTTCTGCTTTACAATGGCTTTGTAATGCTGAAAAAGCAGATCATAACCCATATAAAAGACTCTCTAAATTGTTTGAGAGCTTATATTCAGCTTTAGGACGAGGAAGGAGAGCAGTTTTTCAATTCTACCCAGCCCATCCACAACAAATTGAAATGATTACACAAGCAGCAGTAAAAAGTGGGTTTTTGGCAGATTTAATTATAGATTTTCCAAATTCCACTAAGGCAAAGAAATATTATTTAGTGCTTTATAGTGGAGCTCACCAAAATTACAAACAATTCCAGCCTCTCGATGGGGACGAGCAAGTAAAATTCTCAAAAAGAGATAAAACTCACAAAAAATCGAAAAAAATGCACAAGCACAGTAGAGAGTGAATTTTGGAAAAGAAAGCTAAGCAAAGAAAGCAAGGGAAAGAGGTCAGACATGATTCAAAATATACTGGAAGGAAAAGAAAGGATAAGTTCTAATTTGGTTATGCATCTAATTTTACGAATATTTTATGAAAATTTATTTTAGTAGTTGTTTGAAGCATAAATAGCATGCAAAATTTTTATCGTCAATTAAAAAGTAAATTATCCTAAAAGTTCATAATCATCAACTTTGTCATTATATTTCAGCACTTTCCTTTTAATTGAGCTTGTGTCAGACCATGTCACGAAATCCTCATATGTCCTAGAAACATGAAAAGCAGGGTCTGTGATTACTTTTGGCCCAACACGAATATGACCTTGCTCAATATACTTTACTGCATCTTTGGGTGTCTCAGCCATTCTTAGCTTGACCATGATGATTGGCAGTCGTCTCCTGCAGAAGCTTGACACCGTCAATTTTTCACAGACAACAAGGCTTCTCTTTGTATTAATCACTCCTTGTGCATAAAGTTTACTCAGCAAGTGTTCAGTCATTTCTAGACGAAATGGATCATCATCTTTGAGCTTTTTTATTTGATTGACAAGCTTCGTCACATATCCACAAATTTTGTTGTATTTTATATAATCTTCTCTGCGCTGTATGTGATATCTCCTCATAACAGAAACTTCTCTGTCATTTTCTGGCTTTCAGTTGAAAAAATTGACCTTTTTAAGAAGCTTTTTCTCGTGGAATTTTAGCTCACGCATATTTTTACTATTATTATCTTAGAAAATTATCTGTTTACGATCAAAATGGAGTATAAAGCGAATTATTTTTAATAATTGTAATGAGATCATTATAAAATGAAATATGAGTAAACTTAGACTGAAGGAAAATCAAGAAAATTTAGATGATTGCAAATATTTGTTTACATTTGCAAGAGGATGGACTCATAATGATAAAATTGAAATCCATGTTTTAGATATTGAAAGTAGAGCTGAAAAAAAGTATTCTATAAAGTTTCCAAGACAGACACTGTTTATGCCAGCTATATTTCATTTGCCAAGTGGTGAATTAGTATTATTTGGTTGCTTTGTATCAGCTACTTATACCAATGGCGTCCTATACAGAGAAAATATTGAAAGTTTTATATGTACCATTGATTCTTTGACAATGAAAATAATGAAAATGCTTACTTTTCCTGGTAGGTATCGTGCAGGATGTGAAATTGCATTCATAAAGGGTGACATTTATATATTTTGCCAACCTTATAATGATGCCAATTCAATTTTATTTAAATATGATTTAAATAAGAATAGATTGAAAAAGCTAGCTAAACTTCGGTTTTGGAATATTTCATGCTATTGTCTTAGCTTTGAAGATAATATGTTGATAGGATCTAATGACCAAAACATTTATATATATGATTTATATTCAAATAATTATTCAGAAATCCCTATAGTAGCATTTTATGGGCATAAGGTATTTGTTTCTTCAAAAGGAAGAGCATATTATATAGAACTTGAGGGATGCATTCACGAAAGTGGCTATACAGATCCTTATATTTGGAATAAAGTTAAAGATTTTAGCCCAAAATATAAAATAAATGATATAATTGACGTGTCATGAGTGCGCTATAATGGCTCGATATTTCTAAGAATTTGCTCCAAAGTTATGGAAGGATATGAGCCTGAAGATTTTTATCTCGAATTCAACTTAGATTGTAAGGAAATTCATAGAATTGAGATCAGTAAGAAAAAATGCAACTTGTTTTAAATTTTTTCTTTAAAGAGATTATTCATATACCTCTTATTTCATTTACAATTAGAATTGCAATCAATAATTCAAAGAAAATATTGCTATAACAAAAAAAAGCTTACTGATCTAATTGGAGTGAATAAAGAAATATTTTCAATAAATTAAACTTTCTTGTTTAAATATTTATATAATAAAATATGATAATGAAAAATTTATTATATTTTCTCTTTTTAATGTATAAAGCTTCTCAATATTAATTTTTCTTAGGAAGGTCGATAAAATCTTCAATTTTCTCCAAATGTACAAATTTAGTCTATAATTTGTTCTAATTTTATATAGAAATTAAATAAAAGTTGAATAAATTATCTCCAAGGATACATACTTTCCCTGCTATATACTTCTCTGTGCTCTTGGCACACAGCTAATGGGCCGCAATATAAGTGCGTAATGCAATCTCCTACGCACGAGCCATCAATTAAATATCTATCTCTCACTTTCTTTCTATTTATAGCCGCTCCGATGCAGCATGCAAAAAACGAACAGCAAAAAGCATGATAGCAAGAATCTCCTGTAGCCTTGCTAACAGTTAAGGCTTGATATATACAACTACCTCCTGGACATATCAAGCACACTATCAAGCAGCTTGATAAATCACTAAAGCACCCACAAAGTGGTTGTTCCCACCGTATTACATTTCTCGGCATATAAATTATTAGAGAAACTATCTTAAATTATGCGGTAAATCTTTGCTCAACTTTATCAATTCTTAGTCTCTTCCCATAATCTTGATTATGCAGATATGTATAAAAGTAAGGAAATTCTTGAATGGCCGCCCACAGTCTTGGAGGTTTGTCTTCCATAAAATGAATTTTTTTAATCAACACATACATTGGCCTCAAATTATTTTCTTTAAAAGCATAAAGGCATTCAACAGCTCTGTCTGTGTCTCCTGTTTTTAGTGTGTTTTGGAGATAGCTATTAAGTATATACATATCTGGCTTGATTTTTTCGACTAAAAACGAATCCCAAAGCCTGAAAACTATTTTAGGCTCATTTAGGAGTGTGTACATTTCCATTAACATTCTGTATTCTTCTTTTTGTTTTTTAAAGCCATATTCGTCATAAATAGGAA
The DNA here is from genome assembly GCA_949751835.1 of Blepharisma japonicum. Lineage (NCBI taxonomy): Eukaryota > Ciliophora > Heterotrichea > Heterotrichida > Blepharismidae > Blepharisma > Blepharisma japonicum. Next base: position 30,436 of record CATKHK010000059.1, on the reverse strand, counting down.
GGACCATATCTTCAGCCTGATGTTCTCTGAATGCTCTACAGTGGACATTGAGCAGAGCGCCCACTACATGTCTTTCGACCATACCCTTTTCTTCACATTGCCGGAATAACTCTCAGCTTTCTTTAATAAAAATATCTTTTGCGTTTTCTGTTGCAGATACACAAGCTTCTGCGTAGGTTTTTAATAGTAAGTTATAGACTGTAGGATTCATTTCAAGCCCAGCGTTTTTCATATCGATTAGCGCATGCTGGGCAGAAACTAAATCTCCAAGCCTTGAGCAAGCTGTTAAAACTGATTTAATTGTTTCATCATCGATTGGTATGGACAACCCTTTCATCTGTCTATAAATATCAAGTGCTTCTTCAGCATAATCTTTTCTTTTTCCAAGTGAATAAATAATTGCATTATAATGAAAAGCAACGTTTTTAAACCCGAGTGCTTGTAAATCGCCCCATAGTCTTTTAGCATATTCCGCTTCACAGCACTTCCCACAAGCTTTGATTGCAGTGCTTATCATATATTCATCAATTTCTACTTCAGTCTGCCGTTTTTTATATACTTGTACACCTTCTAAAGATCTGTCAGCCTTATCCAAAGCTCTTATTAAATTAGTCCAGTCAGTAGCCGTAATCTTATACCCTTTTGCTTTTTTTTCATTAATTAAAGCTTCAACTTTGTCAGGGTTCGCACAATTCGCATAGGTTGATAATAAAGTCGTATACATGACACCATCTGGAAAACCTAAAGCTTCTACACCTTTGTCGAAAACTATTTCAGCAGTATCTGTGTCTTTGGCTTTACCACTGGCAATCATGAGATGGATGTAGGTGTGTTTGTCAGGAGTGATGCCCATAATTTTCATTTTTTCCAGGATCCCAAGAGCATCGTCAATTTTTCCTCTGCTTGCAAGCATTTTTATTAAGAGATTGAAATTTTGTAAATTGTATTCACGGTTGAGGAAAAAGCCTTCAAATGAAGCATCTAGAACTTCATAAGCATTAAAAGGGGTAACTTTGGCTTGGACTTCTTTGAGGTTAAAAAATTCTTTCTGTATCTCTCGCTTTAAAGCTTCTGAAAGGGGTGGATCTTTTTTTGGCATATTTGGCTTAACCAGTGCTACTGTAGTTTTTCCTGAAATCCTGGGCTTGACCTCATTCATCTTTTGCCAGGCCTTCTTTGAGACGAACTTTTTAGCTGTAGAGCCTGCTTGCTTTATCACAGAGGACATTTATTTTCTTATTAATTTACTAAAACTCTATTAAGAAATTTTATGCGTAAAGTGGATTAAGTGAGTAGGTTTTATAGCTGTCATAGCCCCATTCACTCTGCAGGACATAAGGATCTTCGAAAGTAATCCCTTCTCTTGTAACTTTAGCAAATTGGATCCTGTTGCTTGCCCTAGCGTCTCTATACCAAAGAGTCCTCATGCAACTTTCTACTAGTTGTTTGGCTTCAGATTCGGTGAGATCAGGTCTCCATTCATTTCCCAAAAGAGGCTTGCAAAGATGTGCTGCAAATCCAGTGGTAACGTAGTCAGCAAGTACATGAGTGCCGTATAAATCTAAATAAGCTAAGTATTGCTGATCATTGATAATTCCTGCTATGGCTATTGAGTTGTAGAGAGGATTTCCTTTATTACGCTTCCCATATAGAATGGAACTGAGATAAGATGCATAGTGAGCTGCGCTAAGCTTGATGTTGTCGTGCTGAATGAAGTCTTCTTGCTCCTTTTCTCTTAGTAGCCTTATGATTTCTTGAAAATCGGAATATTCGCCGCTTGCACCAATCAAAGTGGAATTTCCAATCGCGGCCATCCTTGGAATGTTCTTGTAACGAGCCATAGAGCCAAAAGAAGCAAGTGTATCAGTGCACATCAGGATCCCATCGGCGTATTTGATAGCAATAACACTTGCACCGACTATAATTGGATCAACAGTATGGTTTAGAGCCATTTTATTACAATTCCGTGATTTACCTTTTGAAGTCTAAGATTATAGCAATAGTTTCTATCAGTATTTATTAATCTAAATGTTAATATTATCTTGCTCTCGTGATTTAGCTCATTTTTGGCTTCAATTTCTATAATTAAATCCTCTATAATAAAAATAATCAATATATAATTGTAATAACCTTAACTTTATATTGATTTAAATCAAATATGTTAAATATGTATAGAAGTTTTTCTCATACTATAACGTTACGCAGAAGTCGGCAGGAAATAATCGCTGATGCTGAAACTCCTCATTTTAAGAAAAAGTTCAAAATACCTCGGCCAAGCAGTAAGGAGAGATCTAGACACCAGATTGTGAGTTTTTGTAAAGAATATGAAAAAACGTTTAGAGAACCAATACAAGTGCAGTTTGGAGGGAAAAAAAGTGTACCGGAATCTTATAGTGTTTACAATGTGCCATTAGTAATTGAATCTTACTATGATCAAAATGAAATTCCTCATCGAAGTTCTAGAATGAAGCTTGAAGAATTGCAAAAAAATTCTTTTATAAATGTAAAAGTTGAAGCCCCACAGTGGAGAAAGCTGGACCAAACTCAAGCATAAGCTAATTCATATCCTTCTCAGGTGAAAATAGTTTCTTTAATAAATAAATCGCAAAAAATCAATCATAAATTCTATTTATTTTAATTTAAAGGCTTTTTCTATGCATTTGAACTAAATAAATCAAAATTTTAATTGAATAGATCTCATTCATTTTATTTAATCTTTTTGGGGGTAATTTATTAATAAAATTCTAATGATGAAATCCTATAATGATCTCTGATCGAAAATACACTTGACCTGATTATCAATAAAATTTTCATTTATTTGTATAAAAATTAATAGAAATGTACACTGTAGCAAAGCAGCAAGTCCAGCTATCTATTGATCCAGAAGCAAAATACATAAGAGGACTAACCCGGATATTTTATACACTTAACTCTTCTATAAACTCCCAGCCTCAAGCTATAAAATTCTCAATTTTCGCTAAAGAGCTCCAAATCAGCAAAATTTGGATAAAAAATAAAACACAAATTCCTTTCCTCTATCCAAATACTATCAGCCAAGCTAACATGCTAGGTGAAGCTTTAGAAAATACCAGAGATTTCAAAGACCTCACAGAAATGCTGTACGTGGCTTGGGACTATGAAAACGAGTTAGGAGGGCTGCTGAATTTCGTGTTGCCAGAAGACGTTGTCCGTGGGAAAAGTGAAATAGCTGTATATATAGAGTATACAATTTCCAACCCTGCAGGAGGTCTCCGCTTTTATTCCGCAGAAGGAAAATCCATCATGCTAACCGACTCTTTGCATGAAACCAAAAGGCATTGGATGCCTTGTTACGACACAATCCAAAGCAAATATGATGTAGAGCTAGAGCTGCAGGTCCCCAAAGGATACTATGCTATTTCTTCAGGAGATTTAACAGGACTAATAGAAGAAGGAAATAACCATTCTTTTCAGTATAAAATCAGCACATTTGTTGATGCGATTGGGTTTTGTGTAGCCCCTTTTAATATTTTTATACAAGACACCACTCATTCTAGCATAGCTCATTATAGCTTTGAAGAACCAAACCAGCAGGCTAGGCAAGAAGATTTGAGGTATACCATAAATAACCCTTATTTCTCTTACGGAAACATAATTACATATCTTACAGAAATGATTGGAAGCCAGCTGCCTTATAAGTCACATAAGGTCGTGTTTTTGCCAGACTTAGGGGAGTCTTTATGCTTTGCTGGGCTTAACATTATTGACGTGAAATACCTGATCAATGAAACTATGCATGAAGGGATTAATGCAGCTGCAAAAGAACTTATAAGGACTTGTTGTTTTAACTGAATGGGAGCCACATTTCGTATGATGACTTGGGCTGATTACTGGATGATTATTGGGCTAAAAGATTATTTAGCTAGAGGATATATTGGTGACCGACAAGATGGGAACTGGCTGAAATTTGATATCATGAAAAAGGTTAAGCGGTATTGCTCATATGTGGAAAAAGGCCTAGAAGTCAGGCCGCTATGCTCTTTATACTTTTCTCATCCTAATGAGCTTAAAACAGACCGCGTTTACAAGCTAAAAGCAGGGCTGATTTTCCATATGATAGAAAGCAAAGTTGGGAAAGTCCATATAAAAAATGTAATTCAGACCCATTTGAATACACGCTGCGCTACACATGAGCTGATTAAAACCCTAAAAAAGCACTGTAAAGTCAGCTTTAAAGAGTTTGCCAAAACTTGGATATATGGGACTGGAGCACCACTTCTTCAATGCAAATTTACACATAATAAGAAAAATAATGCACTTGATCTAGAAATCCAGCAGACGCCTCTAATGAACACTTATTTAGAGTCTTTAGCGAATAAACAGTATGAAAGCTTAGGAAACTCAAACTATGAAGTGCCTGTAAGGCTAAATTCTATGAGATTTTACAATGGGCCACTAATTATAACGATTTATGAAACTGATGGATACGATATAGACAGCTTCCAAAGAGAAATTAATGTAGAAGGGGAGCACTTTTATACACAGATTCCTTGCAAAAAAAGAATAAAAAGGCCAACCAATACAAAAAGAAGAGAGGAAACTGATGAAGAAAAATTTTATAGGATGATGGAATGTCCTGTATTGTGGGTCAGAGTTGATCCAGATTTTCAGATTTTAAGAAAAGTTGATATAACTCAGAGCGACTTTATGTGGATTGAACAGATGAAAAAGGAGAGAGATGATGTGCTGGCTCAGTATGACGCAATTAAAGCTGCGAAAAAAATCACATCAGATTATGCAAATGTTTTGAACTTGCTTAATGAAATATTGGAAAATAAAAACTATTATTATAGAGTCAGAGCAAGAGCAGCCAAAACGTTAGCTGCTATAAGTTACCCGATAAATGCTTATAAAGGACTAGATTATTTGATTTATTATTTCAAGAAAAACCATTATGAGCATGATTTACTTAAGGCTAACAATTTCACTTCTGCAGAAGAATATTTTGTTGACAAAGCAGTTCTGCAGAGTATAATTAAAGTAAATGATATGTCTTTGACCCACAACTATACAAGAATAAAAGTCAACTCCAGCTTTGTAGTCGAATTTCTAGCTGAAATTTTACGAAACAACGACAATTCATCTAATTTTTACGACGATTCTCATTGAAAAGCAAATATTTTGCATGTGATTGCATCAACAACAAACCCTATCTACGTCGACCAAATATTAGAAGAAATTACAAGGAACTGCAAGCTTGACTTAGCTCTTCCTTCAAAGCAATATATCATTACCACACAATGTTTAAAAGGATTACTAAAGCTAAACACTCATCATAAAGTATTACTTGACAACATTTGCCAGTTTTTTTTAGAAAAATTAGACTTCTACCCTCCTGAAATCCAATCAAAAATCCTGAACTTTTTAATTTCTTATTCTATCAAGCAGCAAGCTTCAGCTAAACTGATGTTCCAGCTTATCCTTAAAAGAATTAAATTGCATCATGAACACATAGTCCACTATCTCGGCTCTCTATGATTCATATTAGAAAGTATCAGCTCCTCCACCACTAACGACTCAATTTTACAAGAAATTAGGTCATCTGAAGAAATTCGAACAGTATTATGGGACCTTTGCACTTCTCCTCTTTCTTCTGCAGACCATCGGCTTATGTTTGCTTTCTGGAGCATTTATCGCTATTATTTTCCAAGGTCCTGGAAAAACGAAGTCCTTGACCCAGCTTGGAGAGAAAAACAAGATGCAGACAAAAACAATCAGCAAAGACTAGAAGCCATCGACATTTCTAAAGGGGCCTGGGAAGACTGGGCACAAGAGATCTTAAACCGTTTGGTAAGACATGACTATTCAACGCCCTTTTTAGAGCCAGTTGACTATGTAACAGAAGGCTTATATGATTATCCTGAAATTGTGGCCCATCCTATGGATTTTTCAACAATCCAGACTAAGCTAAAAAACCACGAATATTCCGATTTTTATAACTTTTCTGGAGATGTCAGACTAGTTTTTGATAACTGCAGAAGTTATAACGCTGAAGGCTGCGAGCTTTACCGCTATGCAGAAACTCTAGATGAATGCTTTAGAGTGTTATCAAGACCTATAGAAGAGCATTTAGGAAAAGGCCAACCAGAAGTGAGGTTGAAATTAAGAATATTTGGAAGAGACGTTAAAGTTGAATAACTAAAATTTAAGATATTTGTCTTCAGCTTTCTTAAGCTCGTCCATATTCTGAAGTCTGAAAATTTCTTTGACACTTACGCAATCTTTTTCTACAGGTACAAGTGACTGGTTTTCATAGATAAGCTTGGTGGTTTGTTGCATGGTCTTTACTGCACTTCTGATGTTGTGGTTGGCCCAGATGATCATGTTAACTCCCCATTCCCTGAAGCTGTCTGTTGGTGTTGTGTAGTATTTTGTTGGTACAATGAGAACTGGATGTCTGCGGTTCCATTCTCTCATGAAAGCTTGAATTTCGGTAGGCTCAGCAAGCTTGCTATGCATAAGAATTGCGTCAGCACCAGCTTGTCTGTAGGCTTCAGCTCTTCTTACAGCTTCTTCCAGACCCCAGCCTGCAATAAAAGCTTCAACTCTTGCCACGACTACGAAATCCTTATCACTTGCTTGTTCTTTGCAAGCTTCGATTTTCCTACTGAATTCATTGATATCAGCAAGTTGTTGCTTAGCACCGTCAAGTAATGAATTTGTCTTAGGGAAGAGCTTATCTTCAAGGCAGACGCCTGCAATTCCACGCTGCTCAAGCTTTTTGACGAGTCTTCTGGCATTGTTGAAGTTGCCATATCCAGTATCTCCGTCAAGCAAAATTGGGATTGAAGTTCTGTCTGACATAAACTCGAGGACATCAAGGACTTGAGTCCATGAAGCTTCGTTACAGTCGCGAACACCCAATTGAGCAGAAATTGAAAGACCACTGCCCCAGATTCCTTTGAAGCCAGCTTCTTCAACAATAACTGCTGACATTCCATTGTGGGCTTCCATGATAAACTGGAGCTCATTGCTGTGGAGCATCTCTTTAAGCTGAGTGGTCTTTCTTTTAGTGACGAAACTACGGGCTAATCTCCCAAGCATTTATAATCCACATATTTTAAAAGGAAAATATGTGGAAGTGATGACATCAGGGGAAGTATTATCATATAAGATATTCAGAGCTAATTTTTAGAATGATTTTGAGGAGATGTGCATAGAGATATATTAGGAAAATAGAGCTGATAAGTTAGCATTTTGAGATTAATGACATATAGATTTCTTGATACTATATGCAACATTAAATAAAAATATATTCTTTAAACAAACACTTATAGCAGATTTTTATTAGATAAATAAATTATTTGCACTTAATTTGTCTCATCATTTCAATGCTTTTTGATAGGCTTTTTAATAAAAAGTAATTTATTAATTAAAATATATAGTTGATTATTAAAAATTTATTATGAAAATGATAGATCAGTTTGCTGATAATATGGAAAAAATTGAGAATTTATTATTTATTACATAGTTTTCAATAAACACCATAGTCTTATATTAAATAATTAAAATATCCTTTTTTGCACAATAATTATTAATTTTTTGAGAAAATTAGCATTAATTTAAGTTGGAGTTTATCTTTATCAATATTGCATCATAAATATCAAAATGTTTCTTTAAATATAAATAATATGGACAAGGAAAGACTCTTAAAAGTTCTTCAGAACAAAGAAAACCAACTAAACGAGATGCAAGCGCAATTTATCAGCCACAATAAAACAATAGAAACACTACAGAAGCGGATTCGTAACGTAGAAGGAGAAAATGAACTGCTGAGAAGAAAAATCGAGCAAAAAGACAAAGAATTAGAAAAAGAGCTAAAAGAAAAAGACATTATTTTCGCTAGAATACAAGAACTAGAGAAGACCGATGAAGAAATAGACACTCATACACCTAACTTATTGATTGAAGATATAAAACCTATAGAAAGTGAAGAGATTATCAATGTTTCATCTTCAAAAGCTGAAAATGTCAATAGTCCTGAAAAGCAAGAAGAAGAGCCTGAGAAGCCAATTGAGCCTGAAACATTTATTTCGAATGAAATCGATATTACAAAGGAATTGGAAAAAATGGGACTTGGTGATTTGGTTAAAAAATATTAAAGTAAATTCATGCTTAATTGAATATAAAATGAATATTGCGAAAAACCAAAACATTTATAATAATCACAAATTTAATCTTATCAAATAATAAGAGGTTTCTATATACTTTTATTAAGAATAAAAACTTGTTATTTTGAAGATAGCCAGGATATGAGAGAAGTTTTCAAAAGTCACTTCTAATTTCTACCACGTATATATGATAATTAAAATATATAGAACAATAAAGAAATAATAACTATTTTAGCCCAGCACCTTTTTCTTCGAGACTAATACTTCAAATACATATTTTTTCCATAAAACACTTAAATCTGTTCATATCTCTATAAGTTTATTTTCGGATTTTTGCCATTTTTATAAAATTGTAGTTCAGACCCTTGCCTCTTGAGTATCAAAAAAAGAACAATTTTGCCCTCTTTTTCATTATAACGACTTCAATAGTGTGTCTGATTTAATTTATAATCCAAAATGCTTTAAAATATGTGCATAATAGCCAAATAAACAGAAAATCAAGTAATAAAATCATGGAAAGGCTAGATATGGATCTCCATGGGCTTTCAAGCGAAGATGAAGCTCAGCCTCATGAAAAAGATACTGAGTACATCCCTGAGTCCAATGCAGGAAGGCCACCTACCATTGCGCTGGTAGATTCCCAAACCAAACTTCAGATGCTCATGGACAAGATTGATGCATTGACGCACTCATTGAACCAATTTCAGCAACGTCAAGCCACAGCAAGCAATATAGGAAAGAGAAGGCATGGTCCTGAAGGTGAAGATGAAAAAGATTTAATAAGTGCTGATAACTCAATTTACACCGTAAAATTGACTGAACAGCCTTCAAATATCGTAAATGGGACAATGAGAGAATATCAATTAGAAGGGCTCAATTGGCTGCTAAAAATGAATGCATGCAAGGTAAGTGCGATTCTTGCTGATGAAATGGGCTTGGGCAAAACCCTTCAAACAATTTCTTTGTTGGCCTATTTGATCTTGAATGGAGAAACCGCGCCAAGTATTGTCTTAGTTCCTAAAAGCACACTTTCCAATTGGGTGAAAGAGTTTCGTCTCTGGGCACCTTCTGTTCAGATTTTTGAGTTCTATGGAAACCTTGAGGAGCGTGAGCAGCTGAGGCCAAAGGTCCCAAGAACGAATACATATAATGTTTTACTCACCACTTATGAAATTGCAATGGCTGAAAAAACAGTTCTCAAAGGGGTAAAATGGAATTATGTCATCGTAGACGAAGCCCATCGCATCAAAAATGAAAAATCAGTGCTCTCCAAAATTGTTAGACTTTTTTCCACGAAGTTGAAACTGTTAATAACAGGCACTCCTCTGCAGAACAATTTGCACGAGCTTTGGTCGCTTCTTAACTTCTTAATGCCTGAAATTTTTGTGTCTTCTGATGATTTTGATCAATGGTTTGACTTAAAAAACGCAAATGCAGATAATCAGGATTATCTTGTAAGGCAGTTGCATAGGGTGTTAAGACCATTTATGCTGAGAAGGCTTAAAAGAGAAGTGGAAGCGAAGCTTCCACCTAAAAATGAGCTGTATGTGTTTTTAGGGATGACAAAGACACAGAGAGAATTATATAAAACTATTCTCACTAAAAACATAGAAGTCATAAATGGATTTGGAGAAAGAAGCCAATATATGAATACTATTATGCAGCTTAGAAAAGCATGCAATCATCCTTATCTATTTGAAGGAATCGAGCCAGGCCCGCCATTTGTGGATGGAGACCATCTTATAGATGCCTGCATGAAGTTTAAATTTTTAGATAAATTGATACCAAAACTGGTCCAAGGAGGCTCAAAAATTTTGATTTTTACACAAATGACGAGATTGCTGGATATTCTTGATGATTTTCTTAATATGAGAGGATATAGGTTTTGTAGAATTGATGGAAATACACCTTATCTTGATAGAGAATCGCAGATAGATGAGTTCCAAAAAGCAGAATCAAGTGTAAATATATTTATTTTATCGACAAGAGCAGGAGGATTAGGTATAAATCTTCAATCTGCCAATACCGTGATAATATATGATTCGGATTGAAACCCACAAGTAGACTTGCAAGCTATGGATCGAGCTCATAGGATTGGACAAACTAGAACTGTTACTGTTTATCGATTTGTTACTGAAGGCACTGTGGAAGAAAAAATTGCAGAGAGAGCAGCTAAAAAGCTCAAAATGGACCACTTAGTTATTCAGAAAGGAGCTTTAGCTTCACAGAATAAAGCACCTTCTGCACAAGAAATGAAGCAAATTCTGCAATTTGGTGCTCAGCAAGTGCTAAAAACAGCGCATGATGATATTGCAGATGAAGATATCGATACTGTTCTGCAATACGCCCAAGAAAAAACTGACAAAATTAATGAAGAGCTTACCAAGCTAGAAGAAGCATTTAATTTAAAAGACCTGAGCTTTGATGGAGCACTTCTCTATGAATTTGAAGGCGAAAATTATAAAAATGTCGAAAAAGAGCATATAAGTCTAGGCAAAAGAAACAGAAAAGCAACAGGTTCTTATGATACCAATAAAAACTCCTCAGCACAAAAAAAAGATAAATCTAAACGAGGATGAAGAGCTCTTGTAGGAGGCGGCCACCCTCACCAATTTTTTGATGACGAAGAGCTCGATAAACTCGACCAAAAAGAGGAGACCTGAAATGAATATTTAAATACAAAAACCAAGAGAAGAACTCGCGGGGAAGCAGCGGCTGATAAACCATTATCATTTACTGACAAAGATAAAGCATATAGAAAAGAGCTGCTAAATGAAGGCTTTGCTAATTGGACGAAAAGAGAATTTAACAGTTTTATTGCAGGCTGCGAAATATATGGAAAAGAAAATTTTGAAGAAATCCAAGAAGAAGTCGGCACAAAAACCCTCAAAGAAATAAAAAAATACTCAAAGGCTTTCTGGGAGCATTATGCGTCAATGCCAAATGGAGCGGAACTTGTAGAAAGAATAGAGCAAGGACAAAGAGATAGAGAAAGACTTACAAAAATCGAGACTATTTTGGGGAAAAAACGAGCGAAAATTGAAGCTGGAGAGCCTATAGAATACCCAGCAGATTCAGAACCTTCACATTTTTCGAGAGAAGAAGACGAATTTTTATTAAAGCAGCTTATTGGCAAGCCGTATGGAGAATGGGACGACATTAAGAGTGAAATCCAAATTGTACCAGAGTTCAGGTTTAATGTGTGGTTTCAGTCTAAAACTGTGGAAGAAATTGAAAAAAGGTGTGAGTATTTGATAAATGTTTTGGATGAAGAAAGCGATACACCAAGGAAAAAAAGGGTTATTGAGATGGATGAAGATGGGAATAGGACAAGAGTAGAGGTGAAACCAGATTTCAAATGGATAATAACGTTCCCAAAAATAGTTTTAAACTAAACATTGAATATAATTAATTAGATTTTTTTTATTTTCTCATCTTTTCATTTAAATAAATTGCAATAATACCAGTTTTTTAAGCACAAAATTCTAGAGTAAAATTTTCTTATTTCTGATATATGTGAATATATAAAATATTAAATAGCATGAGTTACCAATTCATGACAGTAGGCACTCTTAACCAATATTTATCCTTATATGAAGGCAGACTAAAAGAACCTTCCTGTTTGCCTCTAGCTCTCGAAGATTTATGCTCAGGATGATCCACTGACACTTTCAAGCAAATTCTAGTAAAGCTAAGTTTGAATGGAAAAATTGCAATCCCATGTGTATTCAACCAATATAACGAACTCGCTGTGTTTTCCAACAAAGCAAACACTCTTCAAGAGATTTTCAAGCTTTTTGATACTCGTGCTTTATCAAGAATAGACTCTCTAGAACTAATCAGCACAATCGCAATGATCTGTTCTGGACCTTTAGACAAAAAAATAGAAAATTGTTTCTTTGCCTTTGGATTGAACGAAGACTGTACTATTACAAAGGAAGAAATGCAGCTATTTTTAGATTCTTTGTTCAGAGGCACTGCAAAAATAGCTTTAATTAAATCTGATACGTTTTACCCGAGGAATCCAAATAAAAGATTGGCTTCTCATGAAATTGCAAGGATTGTTAACTCGATATTTAGTGGGCAAAATAAGCTATTGAGCGCAGAAGAATTTTGCCAGTGGCTGCTGAGAGAGCAAGGACCGCTGAATAAGTTTTTTAATCTCTTTGTGAGGAGGTTTCAGCAATGTCAGGAAGCAAATAGAGAATTAAATATAGCCAGGCTGCGAATAATCCCGTTTATAAAAACAATAATCTATTCAGATATCTTACAGAAAGCAAATGTACAATTAGGTTTTGAAGAGACCAAGCAAGGTGCAAAAACGAAGAAATAAAGGAAATTTATTATAAATTAACTCAGCATGATCATGTAGCCCTTAGCATTAATAGTATTATTTTTAAAAAATTCATAACTTAAAGAAATGGCTTTATAACATTAAGAGAAACCAAGTATCAGCTAAAGAGAGAAAGCATATAATTCCTTCCTTCTTGATAGCCTAAAATTGAATTTAGAGGCCAGTATATATCCGCACCATGAATGTTCAGGTTATAATAGCTGCCTAAGAAAAGAAAAGCAAAAACATAAGGCATGATCTTTATAATCAGCACAATTTCAGAGCTTGTTGACTGTTCTTTCATTTTTCCGAGCTGCTGCTCTAATGTGTTAATTCTACGTTGAAGTTTAGAGAAAGCAGCAAAGGTTGATGGATTATTTAGCTCTTCTGCTTGCTCTTTTAGCTCTTTTATTGTATTTGCAAGCTCTTGCTTGGCTGTATTCGGACGAGTTGATAATTGCTGTAAAAGATATTTGGATCCGAAAATTGATATCCCTGCGACCAAGCACACAATTATAGGATGCATATTATGGCGATTTTATATATTTGACATTATTTTGCAAGAATAGTTCACAAATAGCCATGATTTCAAAAATTCTAAGCTTTTTATCTAAATTTGTTAAAATTTTTATAATAAATAAGATTTTATCACAAGATTACATATAAAAATCAATCATTAAAGCAAATCAAACTAAATTTAAGATTATTCTAGAACTGCAAGAATTTCTGAATCCTTATAGATGGAATACTTTTCATCTTTGAAATCTACTGAAGTTCCACCATAAGGAGGCAACAACACTTTCTGTCCCACTTTGACTGCTATTTCTTGGAAGTTTCCTTGCTCATCATAAGATCCTGGGCCAATGGCAATGACTTCTCCGATCTGCATGTCTCTTTCCTTGGTTTCTGGTAAGAGAATTCCTCCTGCGGACTTGTTTGGAACTTCTTGTCTCTTGATCATGACTCTGTTTAACAATGGAGTAATCCTTCTAAAGCTTGATAGCATTGCCGTATATTTTATTATTATTATTTCTATTAGAAACTATGGCTAAATTAGGTGTCTAAGACCATACCTTCATTAACATATATTTTCAAATGGGCTGCAACGATAGTCAGATGGAAGAGCATAATATAATTATTGCTAAGCCTCCTACAAAATCCTATAAAATCATAATAATAGGTGACAAAGCTGTAGGGAAGACATCAATTATTAATAGAATCATATGGAATACTTATGATAGCCAGATCCAGCCAAGCTACTCTAATGCATGCAGCTATAAGCGTGTTTCTCTCAGCACAGGCGATTCGCTAAATTTAGACATTTGAGACATAACTAAAAACACTGATTTTAAAGTTCATTTATCAAATGCAAAATTTGGAATTTTAGTTATTGATATTGCAAGCGCAGAATCAATTGTAAACTCAGTCCATTGAGCTGATGTTTTAGTACAAAATCAAATAAAATTTTGCTTTGCAGGAAATAAAATTGACAAATTTAACAAAAATTTCGTTGAAGAAGCCCGAAGTATAGCAAATAATTACAAGTGTTTAATGATAGAATCCAGTGCCAAAACTGGATATGGTATCAATACAATACTTGACATAGTAGTCCTAAATTTACTTAATTCAAGGCTTCTATAACCATCCTTGCAATTTTATATTTTTAAATTTTAATAAAATACTTTCCGCCAAGATCAAAATGGATAAGAAATGCCCAAGTTGGTAAGATTTAGCCAGCAATAAAGATATATCAAGTGATATTTTTGAACTTCATCAAGTCCACTGTGAAAGATTCCTCACAAAATGTGACGAGTGTAAAGAAATGATTCCAAAAGCAAATTTAGAAAAACATAAAAAGGAGCTTCATGCAAAGCTTAAGTGCTCATACTGTCAAAAACAATTTGAAGAGAAAGAGATAGGAATACACAAAGCCATATGTGAAAACAGGCCAAGACCTTGCTTGTTCTGTGGAGCAGTAATGGAATTAAATGAATTAATCAAGCATGAAGAGGATTGCGGGAATCGAACAGACGAATGTGAAGCTTGTGGGAAATATGTTACAATTAAAAATATGCCTCAACATCTTGTTGAGTGTTTAGAAGAGATAGAAAATAGAGCGCCTTCAGTTAGAAAACGGAAGATTTCTGAAGAGAAAAAGCCCAATAAAAAGCGATTAAGAAAAAATAAAGGCTAAGATTTGATTATTATGCGATATTTGAGCTTATAATACCTTGAAAAATGAATTTTTGATTTTCAGGAAATTATTTATTTAATATTATAGGCAAGTATAATCAATAATAAGTCTACTTTAATTCTCCTAAAATAATGTCAATTTTTCGCCCACATGCTCAATTTTCCCTGCACTAAATTTATTGTATTGTGCTTCGTATTTTTTTCTTTTCTGATCATTAATAGATTTCTGGAAACCTAGCACTTCTTGTTGCAAAATAAAATTATCAATGGATTCAATTTCTTGATGGGCGAGTTTTATTTGTATATTATTAATAACACTTTGTATATCTGCACCAGTGAAGCCTTCAGAGATTTCTGAAGCTTGACGGGTGTCTAGGTGATATCCAAGTCTGTTAAGCATTTTATCAAAAATATCAGCTCTTTCTTGTGTATTTGGGAAGCCACAATAAATCTTGAAATCAAGTCTTCCAGGTCTTAAAAGGGCAACATCAATCATTTCAGGCCGACTTGAAGCTGCAATAACGTAAACTCCTTCTTTGGCTTCAACTCCATCTAATTCACATAAAAACTGGTTCACGACCCTGTCTGTAACCCCTGTTTGACTTCCACTTCCTCTTTTAGGAGCTATTGATTCAAATTCATCAAAAAATAAAATGCATGGAGCTGCCCTTTTGGCTCTTTCAAAAACTTCTCTTACTGATTGCTCTGAAGCCCCAATATATTTATTTAAAAGCTCTGGGCCTTTTACTGAAATAAAGCTGAGATCGCAGACACTTGGTAAGGCTGAAACTAAATATGTTTTCCCACAGCCAGGAGGTCCATATAATAAAATTCCAGTTTGCTGCTTCAGCTCATAGTTTTGGAATAAAATCCTAAATTTAATTGGGAATTGAAGAGTTTCCAATAGTAATCGTTTAGCATTATACATTCCTCCAATATCATCCCACTTTGTAGACTCCTTGATAACAGGAGCACTTGTAAGAGCTTGCGGTACGAAATTTTCAATTTCACCTAAAATTGATTCTTTTGTTATTTCAACCCCTAGAGCGTTTAGCTTTAATTTTGTTGATTTACAAAATGAGAAAATATCTCCTATTTGGTATGACTTCATTTTACTTGCAATTTCTCCATGAGCAGTTATTTCAGGAGGAAGCAAATATCCTAGCACTTGTGTAATATCTGAAAATGAAAGGGATGGAATAGATATTTGGGCTGTCATATGTGTTGATGACGTCAATATTTTGTGGATAGAATTTTCATTGTTGCAAGTAAAAATAAATTTAATTTTTTTCTTTGATTTAAAAATTTCGAGCATTGATGACAAAAACATTGCACATCTTGAGTACATTATTTTTAAATCTACAGTCACTTCAAGAGGCGTGTCTTCTATTTTCCCACAGATTTCTTCTAAGTCATCAATAATTAAAACAGTTGGAGATTTCTCGGTAGCTTTGTTTACTCCATCTACTATTTCTTTTAAAAATGATAAGTCTCTTTTAGTAAAAGTTCTTGCATTGAGAATTATGGTTGCTATGTAAAAATCAGTTAATTTCTTTTTTAATAGTTGACAGTAAAAAGATTTTCCAACCCCACTTGCACCTTTAACCAAAACTGCGCTATCAGGCATCCCATTGCTAAAATATGGCAAAATTTCATTATTAATCAAGCTGTTAAGACTTTTCTCTATACTATCTGTAGAAATGACTTCCTTTTCTATTTTTCTAGTATCAGTGAATTCTTTATATCTAAAAGTGCTCAATATTTGTAAATCATTTAATTGAAGAACAACAAAAGGCTGCCATTCTTGCAAATTAATTGCTGTATCAATAGCTTTTACCTTCAAATAACAATTATTTTTATTTATACTCATCCCATGATATAGTACTAAATTTCCAGCCTCATTGAGAATCTTTTCAATTATTTCTTGATTTCCTTCAATCTCAAACTGAAAATTTGCTGTTTTAACTTCCAAACTAAAAATATTAATAGCACATTTCACATTTTCCTTAAAAGGCAGCACTTGCTTTACCTTATATTTCGAAAATTCTTCTAAAGCCATACATTTAATGTGCCCATCCCTCACATCCCCATTCTTATTTATCCCTAAAATGAGCTGATTTTCTTTTTTACACGCAATTAAAGTATTTTCTGGAAATTCATTGCATATCATATCAAACTCCCCTGGAACAGCCCTAATACTCATCAAGCCATCCCTTTGCGCCCTGGGGAAAGGCTTCACAGAAATTTCTGCATCTCTTCCTACAAATCCATAACCTCCAGCAATTTCCATTGCCCTAAGCCAAACATAGCAGTTTCTTATCCACACCGGGAAAATCATCCCACTCTGTAATACCTTTATTTGACTTAAAAGATTTTCTTCTAAATATCCAGCATTAGAGCTGATAAGTTCTCATGAATCTTCGTCAAGAGGCTGCACTTCAACGATCATAATTTGTTTACCTTCTACTTCTTCAATTGCCACATAACTTTCTTCAGTGATTCCTATCGATTTTGCGAAAATTGCATTTATTTCAATATTTTGAGATGATTGCTTTCCAGCCCAGCCAACATAAACTGAATTCTCTGATATAGTGATTTTAAGGATATTTGAGCGAGGCTGAAAAGGTAATGCTACAAAGCAGTCATTGGAATTTACAAATTTAATAGGAAGCAGCATTTTTCAATTATTAAATAATATATTTACATTTAGTAATTTATCAATAAAGAGTTAAATGAACGATTTATTACTGATAAAAAAGCCATGATAATTAAGATTTAATGTCGTTTTCAATTTCTCATGACAGTCCTTTCGCAACTGCATACTCCTCTTTCCACACCTTTTCATCCCCAAGAGGAGTTGGCACTAAAAATTTAAAATCAAGACTGAATACTGCAGTTTCCCTTGACTCGCCACACAGCTTCCAAATGAAGCATGTACCAATCATAACTGGTGAGCTAAAAGCTGAAGAGTTATCCAAAGGATACCACACAATGACCTCTTATGATGTTTTACATCTTTCTCCTCCTGCTACTGTTGTAGCACAGGAAAAGAGAAAGTTTAATTATCAAGATTTCAATACAAAAGGACATCGAAATGATTTTGATTTCTCTACCCTTAAGCCAAGTCACTTATGTGACTTATTAGCTGATAAGCGGCCTGATGTAAAAAATAAATCTCCTTTCTATTCTACCTATGAAAGCAAGCTAAAGCATGATGGTTTTGGATTGAATAGAGGAGTTTTTACTGTAAATTCAAACCAAAGCTATAGAGTGCAAAGATTTAGTGAGAATTTGCAAAGCTCTCTGGAAGACAGATTGAGAAAAACCACAAAACATTGAGAATTTCCAGTTATGCAAACTATAAAAAGCGAAAAAGATTTGAAGCTTGACGATAATTTAGTAAGGAAAACTTTACCCGTTTCATTGTGGGCTAATAAAATTAGCATGGAAAGATTTTTAAAAAATTCGACCAGTAAAGCAAAAACCGGTGTGAGAAGCTCAAGGCTTGATAGTGGTAAAAAAGATATCAATTCGTTTGAAAATGCGCTGAAAAAAAGAGGAGGCTCTATGGGTTTTACTGAAGTTAATACTTTTGCATACTTAAAAAAGGCAAAAAGCCCAAAAGTGAGATTAGCACTAGCTTAACCTTATAAATATTAAAAGAAAAATTAATTAATTGACAAAAATGTTGACGAAATGCAAAATTCTTTACAGCAAAATTTGCTATATTTAAACGTTATTTTTTATAAGATTAAATTGGTTTAATGTACTTGTAGCAAAAGAGTGAGCCTTAGAAGGAACAGCAGACTCTTCGAGAGCTGAAACTTCCTCTCTCACAACAAATAATGGGAAACTAGTAATATTCCCATTAAAGCTGTATTTTGGAATATTATCGTGATTGTAATCTCCATTATCTTCTTCATTTTCCACGCTGTTTTCAGCAGGTATAATTAATCTTGGTCTTTTGAGAGAGCTGGTACATCCCATGATGTTTTTTAATAAATTACATTCTATTGACGACATCCATTTAAAGAGCTTTCGTAGGCTATCAATTAAATTTTTTCAATGCGATTTTGATACACTAAATCAGCTTCTAAATCAAAAAATCGAGATATTATAAAAAATGAAGCTTTGAGAAAATAAATGCATTTAATAGATTTAATACATATTTAATCAAATGAATTCATAATTAAGTAACTTTTTTGAAATTAAATTCAATGTTGCTCTTAAAAATTAATTTACTTAATTAAAAGAACGATAAAGAAAATATCCACTATTATGATTAATCTTTATCATTATAATATAAAACTTCTATTTAGATGATTGACTTGATGAAGATTTTTATTCCAATTTAACATTTAGCTATACTTTAATGATTCTTCAGCCTGCATTCTTAATTAAATAGTAATAAGACCTATACTAAAGCCAATATTTATCGCCCTTAAATTCTATAAATTCAAATAGATCTTTTTTTACTCATTAATATAAATGTGCACGCCTATTATTTACCAATTTTTTATATCAAAAGATTTTAATAGAAATATTAAAAAGCAATGGAAGAGGACAAATCATCTTCATCCTCATCGAGCCTAGAAGACGTTGAAGAGTCACAGCTTGACCCTGAAGAGGCTAAAGACAAAGTGGCCGATGAGCCTGCAACACTTATACGCCATCCTCAAAGAAAATACGGGTCCTTCATATCCCAGCACAACCATCCTGAAATCCCTGAGCTTCTCCATCAAAAAAGTGACATCAAAATGAGCAAGAAAGGAGTCAATGTCTTTGTAAGATTTCGCCCTGATAACGCCACAGAAGAGAAGCTTGGCGTTCAATGTGTAGACTTTCACCCTGACCAGAAAGCAGTATCAGTTTCATGCGATGGAATAAGTCATGGATTTAATTTCAGAAGAATTTTTCCTCCCGAAAGTTCTCAAGAACAGATTTTTTTAAGTTGTGCGCTTCCCCTTGTGGAATCTATATTAGAAGGTTATAATTGTGCAATTTTAGCATATGGACAAACAGGTGCAGGGAAGACTTATTCATTGCTAGGTCCAGGGTATGACCATCCAGAAAGGGTCGGAAAATGTGACCAAGAGTTAAGAGGTGTAGCACCCAGATTACTGCAGTCTATTTTTCATCAAATTTATTCTACTGTAAGTGGTGAAGCTGTATATAAAGTCTATACAAGCTACATTCAGATTTATAATGAAAAAATCTTTGACTTATTGAACCCAGCTAAGGAAAAGCTAAAAGTTTATCAGGATACTGATAAAGGTCTATGGATTACAGACGCTACAAAAGTTCCGTCAAAAAATGTAAAAGAAGTCAATCAAATTTTGGAATTAGGGACAAAATATAGAGTAACAGCGGCTACTAACTCTAACGCAGAAAGCTCTAGAAGTCATGCGCTGCTTATTTTGACTATAACTAAGCATTTAGTAAATACAGGGACTTATAGAGCATCACAGGTGTATATGGTTGATTTATGTGGCAGTGAAAGAATATCGAAAACTGGAGTTGTCGAAGAAAGGCTAAAGGAAGCTCAAAACATCAATAAATCTTTATTATCACTTGGAAATGTTATTAATGCTTTGGCTGAGAAACGAAAACATATCCCTTATAGAGACTCCAAAATGACGCGTCTTCTTCAAAACTCATTTGGGGGGAACTCTTTGACGTCGCTGCTTTTATGCTGCTCTTCCAACTCTACCAATGCTTTAGAAACAATATCAACGCTCAGATTTGGAGACAGAGCTAACATGGTCCACAATAGGCCTGTGATCAATCAAAGAGAAAGCGCAGACGATCTTAGAAGGCTTTTAACAGAATCAAATGTTAAATTAATAAACCAGCAAAAAGTAATTAGATATCAAAATGAGAGAATCATTGAGATGGAAACAATCATAAGGGAGCTCTTCTCTATGATGGGGCAAAGCCAAGTAAGAGCTGTACAAAGGAAAATACAGATTCCACTCGCACCAATGTCAAGGAATCCTTTTGACAAACTTGGAGTAAATACTTTTGTGTGTATTTTTTCATTTCTTCACCCAGCAGATGTCCTATCTATGGTTGGAGTCTGCAAATCATTCCACCAAAGATTGAAATGTGAAAACTTGTGGAGGTATTTTTTGATTGAGCTTAAGCAAGGGAGAATGGGATTTAAATTTATTTCTGTGGACAATTGGGATATAAATTTCGATAGAATTGATAGCTATTGGGATGCTTTCAAAGATAAATTTATTAAGAGCCTAGAGAAAGGCATGCCTGCTGATCCAGAAAGTTCAAGCAGAGGAATTCATCTGTTCCGTAATATTAGATAGTCAAATGCCATATCTAATATCCATAATTTAAGCAAAATTAGCTAAAATTCTGTAAATAAATTTGTAAGAATTATTCTTTCTTAAGGCCTCTGCCAAATCCTCCTCTTCGAGGTCTGTCCTCGTTTTCTCTTGGCTTCTTGACAGCTGGTGCCTTGTAGATATCTGGTCTAATATTTGAAGGCAACCCAAGATACTCGCACATAGCTAAAATCCCTTTCTCATTCAGGTAGTAATAGAACCACTGCCAGTTGAATTTTTCCTCAATCAATCCTCTTGATTTCAAGCTTTTGCAAACCATCATAATCTTGAGATTAGCAACAGGAATATCCTGGTGTCTTGGAAGACCTGTGTCTTTTCTGACGACTAGTGTTCCTTCCTTCAATAAGTACTGATATATCTGCCTCTTCTCGCTCTTGGAAACTAGCACCATTTATAAGCCACTCTTTATAAGCAATTTTTGTATTAGCATAATTTAGAAAGCAAGGCATGGAGAGTTTTGCATTAAAAACCCAAAATTAAAAAAATCTAAATTAAGTATATTTGCAATATGTAAAAATTATAAGAGGACTATGTCTAAAAATTTATTCCATTCAGTAGGTCGGTGCCTTTGTAGAGCCATGGCAAGATTTTTGGTCTTGTTTACCACATGATCTAAGTTGTCAAATTTGGGGTTGATTATTTGGGATCGCTGAGGCTGAGGAATTGGGACACCGATAATCATCATTTCAATCAGTTCTGTGTATTCTACAGTAGAAGATGAAGCCAGTTTTCCTAGCTTGTAGCTTCGTTTGAGCCTTTTTCAAACAATGCCAATTTCGTCAGTTTCGTCATACATAGGGGAACAGAAGTATCTGCATATTCCTCTGTCATCTTCTAGTGCATGAAGCACGATTAGTCCAGGTATTGTTACAAAAAGTTCTGAATCTGAGTATTCAAGCTGTTGCTTGAATAACTCGTATTTTTCAGCAGTTTTTTCTATCAGACTGTGTACATATACAACTCTATTGTAGCGTTTTGTATTTAATATATAAGTTTTCCCTCTTTCTCAACTTTCTTCAAATTTCACAAGGACTTCGACTAAATCTGAGTTATTTTTCAGCTGAGGGTCGACTACTTCAATGTTTACTTCATATTTCTGCAGCAGAGATCTGAAGCTGGAAAAAGAATTTTTAATTTTGTCTGCTAAAGATTTTAATGGGCTGCTTTGTGATGACGACATTCTTCTTGTGATGCCTTCAGCTGCTAATAAAATGTCGAGTGTTAAATCATCCCTTCCTTTGCCTTCTATATTAGCTACTGAGTTGATTTTTCCCATAATGGTTACCAACCTTTCTCTGCAATGGTTATATTCATCTGATTCAAAAATCAGCTTGCCTTTTGACTTTTCTCTGGCTTCAAAAACTGTAAGTTCTCTTTCTATCTCGATGCTCTCAGTTATAAATCGCCTTGCATCAGTCTCAATTACCATTAATTCATGTACATACAAATGCTCGAATTCGACCCAATCGGTGTCAAAATCTTGCAAAACCTTTTTTAGGCTATCTATAATTTCTCCAACTACTCCTGGAGAGGTTTCGTCACAGATCCGATTGTAAATGTCTCTGAAAGAATTTTGAATTTTTGAAAAAGAAGAGTACAATTTGTTGCCTGCCTCCAAAACTTCATTGGAAAACAAGTATTTTTCTCCATTGACGTAAAGATATGGAAATCCTTCTTGGGCTGAGTCCAGGATCTCTGTTAAGTAGCAGAGAGAGCCTTCTTTATACAGCACCCTATATGCATTTGAAAATCCTTTGCGGTAGTGTCTTGACATGCATGGCACTTTGAATACGTCACAGAGTCTTTCAATCTGATTTAACAGCTTTTTGCATGCAATTTGACCTTCATCGGAGTCTAGGTCATACTTCATGTCTTCTGTCCGTATTAACTGGGAGGCGCAGATCACTGTATGTTCAAGTAATAAAAAATCTGAACTTCTCCTGAATTCTTCAATGTCGCTTAAAGGCCTTGCTGGAGCAGTCGATGCTCGTAGAGCAAGGTACTTATTGGAGACTAATTCTGTCGAATAAAAATCCTCTTTTTCTGAAGAACTGAGTTCACTTAGAGCCTCTTCAGTTTCAGAAGAATCTGAGACATTATCACAGTTATTTGTTTGACTTCTTGGAGAAACAGTGTTTGTTGAATAATCAAACTGGCTTTCATTTTGTATGCTTATTGACTGATCACTTTGTAGTTGATTTTGCATTTTTTTTATAAATTTGACTTCTTGCTAATAATAATTTATTAGTATCAAATAGCTCTAAGCATTTAAAATATCTCCACAATTTTTAATGCTTTTGAAATTCATCTCAAATATGATATAAGATAATGGTAAAATAAAGCCAAAATGAAGAGAAAACTTTACTGCTCGTCAACATAGCGCTAAATTAATTTTTTTTCATAATTTGAAAGAATTAATAATTCATTTAGAATAGCTATAAAAACGATATTTAGCTATGGATAGCTCAAGTTTTAAGTATTGGAATTTATATTAAGTTATACTAGCTATATAAGACTAACACTTTTTAGTCGAGTTGAAGATGGCTAAAAGGTGCAGCATTAGAGTAAATCAAATTATTTCTCAGATTTGGAGGGTAATTAATTATTCCTTATAGTAATATAACTACTAGAACTTAGATAATATAAATGCATAACTATTTTTTAATTTATAATCTTTTATGTCGAAAAATTCTTGCTAAATTTTGACTTGTCCTCTAAAAACTCTTCCTCTTTCTCAGTTTTCTTCAAATCTCTTAAGGACATCGACTAAATCTGAGTTATTTTTTAGCTGGGGGTCAACGACTTCAATGTTAATTTCATATTTCCGTAACAGAGATCGAAAACTGGAAAAAGAATTATTGATATCATTGGCTAAGGATACTAACTGGCTGTTTTGTAATGATGGTATCTCTTTTATGATAGCTTCAGATGCTAATAAAATATCAAGTGCTATATTATCCATTCCTTTGCTTTCTATATTAGCTGCTGAGTTAATTTTTCGAATAATCGATAAAAATATTTCTCTGTGATGGTTATATTCATCCATATCAAAAATTAACTCCCCATTCGTCTGACCTCGAGTTTCAATAGCTGTAAGCTCTCTTTCAATCTCGATTCCCATAGTTATAAATCTTCTTGCATCTCTTTCAATCAGCATTAATTCATTTATATAAATTTTCTCAAAATTAGCCCAATCCTCATCAAATTCTTGTAAACTAGCTTTTAAGCTATCTGTTATTTCTCTAAAAGATTCTGGAGAGGTCTCATTGCAGATCCGATTGTAAATATCCTTAGAAGAATTTTGAATTTTTGAAAAAGAAGAGCAAAGTTTGGTACCTGCTTCTAGGACCTCACGGGAAAATAAGTATTTTTCTCTATTCACGTAAAGGTGTGTAAACCCTTCTTGAGCAGAATTCAGGATCTCAGTTAAATAGCAGAGTGAGCCTTCATTATACAATTTTTTATAAGCATTTGAAAAACTGCTACGATAATTCCTGGACGCGCACTGTACTTTAAGCTCGCCACTGAGTCTTTCAATATGATTTAGCAGTTTTTTCATAGTAATTCGGCCTTCATTAGAGTCTACATCGTACTTCATATCATCTTTCTGTTTCAGCTGAGAGAAGCATATCATTGCCTTCTCAAGTAATAAAAAAACTGAACTTCTTAGAAATTCTTCAATATCGTCAAATGACCTAGAAGTAGCAGAGCCATGCTCGCTTAAATTCACTACAGTTTCAATTGAATCTAAGGCATGATCAAGCTTATTTATTTGGTTTGGAGAAATAGTGTTTATTGAATAATCAATTTGTCTTCTTATTGATTGATTGCCTTGCAGTTGATTTTGCATTATTTTTATGAATATGGGATCCTATTAATAAATAATTATTAGTATTAATGGCTTAACTCTTTGTATTTTATTCAATTTTTAAATGCTTTTGAGTAATAAATTAAAACATGAAAAATAAGACCAAAATTGTAAGTAATAAATTTGCTTTAAATCTTATTATTTTTTATAATTTAAAAAAATTAAATTTGTTTATTAAGCGAAAGCTTAAAAAGAAGTAATTTAACTAAAAAATTAAGGCAAGGTATTAAATTTTTATCAGGCTTAAAAACCCAGTACAAGACTAAGCAAACTTTAAGGATTTTGCTTATTTTAATTTAAAATGGCCAACAATGCAGCATTAGAGTACATACCAATTATTTTATTCCCTCAAATGAACGATCAGCATCTGCCTCCAGAAATTCCTACAGAATCTCATCATCTCCCATACGGCTACACAACTGGCGCTCTTCATTTTCAATTTGAAAAAAAGCGTCAACAGGTAACAGTAACAACAGTTGATAGACTGTTAGGACTGATTCCTATGGTAATTCTCTTTTTAATCCTTCTATTTGAGCTGTATGTTTACTTTTATTGGCATTTAATTCCTTTATTAGAGAAAAATGAAGGTTTGAGGCTTGATTTTTGGGAAGGATACGATCAAGGTGCCTGAAAATATATTTTTCATCTTTTATCAATTATCCTGCATGCAGTAATTCTTTTGATATCTACTTATAGGACAATGTTTACGCCTCCTGGACATGTTCCTGAAGATTTGAAATTAGAAGTTGATCAAGTCCATGGGAATAAATATCATGTCATGATATCAGAGATGCTGCTGAGGAAAATGAAGAAAATTGGGAATATGGAAAGAAAAAAGACACTTTTCCCAAGATTTTGCAGGAATTGTTTGAAGGTAAAACCTGATAGGAGTCACCATTGCTCAATCTGCAATACTTGTGTTTTGAAAATGGATCATCATTGCCCTTACATAAACAACTGTGTGGGTCATGAGAATTATAAGTATTTTATGAATCTAGTAATTAGTGGGACTATGGCCAGTTTGCAACTTACTACCACCATGTGGGAAGGCGTGCTTTTAGCCTGAGACAACTCAAACTACTCAATCCCTTACCAAGTCACCTTTGGAATCGCTTACTTAGGAAATGTAATCCTAAGCGTAGTCTTAGTCGCTTTTTTGTGCTTTCATTTTTACCTCATCTCCAACGCCACCACAACAATTGAATTTCGTGAAAAACTATCTGTTAAATTTGATGTGTCTCCTTATCACAAGGGTAGATGAAACAATTTTCTTGCAATTTTTGGAAAAAATCCTTTAATATGATTTTTACCCATAAGTAATAATTATTTAGAGCCTCGTATGAATTCAGAAGCAATGAGTTTCTTAAGCTGTGAGCAGGAAAAATAAATGTAATTATTTAACTTTAATTTTACTTATTATCCTTTTCTGTCTTAGAAAGGCACTTGTAAAACTTCCACCTATTATATCTATCCTTGATATTATATCTCAAAGTGTTGAGCTTCATTTTATTTTTAGATATCAATACTTTGCACTTTTCTTGGGCATAAAGCTTGTTTTGACGTCTAATTGCAACGGGCTGGGACAGATAGGACAGCCCTCCTACAACTCCAAGCCCAACCACTATTAGCCAACTTGGTAAAGCTGAATAACAATTACCTCGAACAGACATTTTATTTGTATAAAAGATTGACTGACTTAATGTATGGAATATGGAATATTCTTTAAGCTAATCTCAACAGATAAGTTTGAGTAGGATTTAAATTTACCTTAATAATGGCTATTAAAAGTCCTTATTTATTTTTACCAATACAATTAAATATTAAAATGAAAAGAGCTGACCACAATTGTCATACTCACACACTTTTCTATCTTGAATATGTTCAATACCTATAAAACCACTACAGCACAGCTTACAGAAGTTTTCTGGCTGAGGACAGTCAATTAATTCCTGTTCATATCGCTCAGGTTCTTTACCATATTTTTGTAAGCAAATAGACTTCATAAGTTCTGTGTTTGGGCCTCTTAATTCTGGCTGCCAACATAAATGTGCAAATTGTTTATCTCCAGCTTCCACAGCCATACTTACCATATATGAGAGCTCGTCTCTTGTTTCTCGCTCTTTATTTTCAATGAGATGCTTTTGCTGCTCCATTAGTTCTTCAGCTTCTTTTTTCTTGTCTTCTTGAATTTTCTGGGCTGCAGCTTCAAGCTCAGCGATTTCTTCTTTTTGTTTTTCTTTTCTAATCAAATTCTCAGCAAGAAGCATTTCTTCATATGCTTTTGCCTCCATTGCTTTTTCTAACGCCTCTCTTTGTTCTTTTACCTTTTCCAGTTCATTTTTAGCATCATTAAGCTGCTGCTGCATTTTCTTTTTATTTTCTTTCTCTAAATCTTCTGCCAATTTTACCTTTTCGATAATTTCTTCAGCTTTCTTTTTTAGTTCATCATGCTCTAAATCTTCCAGCTTGGCTTCTTCTTCAAGTCCTACAAGTTCAGCTTGGGCCTCAGGATCAAGCTTATCAGAGCATACAAAGAAATGTTCAAGTGAGCCTTGCCAAATGGCTCTTTCTTGATCATTATTAGAGCATAGTCTTAAATTGCCTTCAGAATTTGAGCTTTGTAAAATAATGCACTTTTCTTCAGAGGTAAAAGGACGATAAATATCAGAGAGCTTTACAGAGCAAATGAGATCTTCGACGTTTTCGTCTGAAAATAGTGAAATTGCATGAGAGTTGAGGACTATGTACACTTTTTCTGAGGAAGAAGGGTCTAACTGCCATCTTTCAAGATACCCTTTTTTAAAGGAACAGTCTGTTGGGATTTGGGAACTTAAATCTGTAGAGATCAAAGAGGTTGTGTCTGGGTTAGGACTAAGAGAGCCTCTGAAAGAGTTGGATTGAGATATTAGTTGGTAAGCAAATACTGTAACAATTAAGCAAGCAAATGACTTCATTTTTTAACGATATATTATTAAAAAATGGTATACTACTTCTATATGGCTTTATTAAACACACTGAATAATTTTTAAATGGAAATTATGACTATAGAAATCAAAAAAATTATATAGGTAAGCATAAGCAAAATTTTTATTTTTTAGAGATTTAGATTAATTAATTCTTATAAATGGGAAATTGCTGCCTTAACTCAGCTCCTGAATTCTTGCAAGAATTAATATATACGAGTTTTGCTAGTTTGAAAGTTTATGACAGAGACAGTGACGGCACTATTAAAGGAAGATCTAATGTTCAATTTGAACTATCTTCTCCTGTTTTACAGAGTTCCCTCAATTGTAAGCTGAATAATCATGCAATAAGGATTACTGGATGTGCAATCCCAGGCTTAGATCCTCGCAAGAACAGAGCCAAAGACTGTCAAGATACTTACGCAATTGTTGAAAAAGGCAATGTAATTATGACTTCTTTATTTGACGGACATGGCAAAGAAGGAAAAAAAATTTCGCATTTTTGTAGGGATTTTATGTCAAATTATTTAGAAAATAATTATGAAGATATAGAAAGTGACCCTATTGGTAATGTTGAAAGAATGACTGTGCTATGCGATGAAGCCCTCAAAAAATCTGAAATTGACAGCATATTATCTGGGACAACTGCAGTCGTAGTTTTATTTACTAGCACTGGAATTCACGTTGGAAGTGTAGGAGATTCCAGAGCTGTATTATCAACTATACCCAAAACAAGCCCCGCTTACCAAGTCCCAGCTGCAAGCTATTATAACCGCTTTAAGCGTCCAGTGCTTCCTTTACGAGTATTAAAAGCCATTCCTCTCACAATTGACCAAAAACCTAATCATTTTGACGAGCTTAAACGCATTATCGCCTCTGGTGGGTTTGTGGAAAGAGTTAAAGATGAAATTGGCAATGAAATCGGCCCTTTTCGAGTCTGGAAAAAACGAGGGATCATGCCTGGCCTTGCAGTATCAAGATCAATAGGTGACAGAATGGCCAAAGAAGTGGGAGTAATTGCAACTCCTGTTACCCACACATTTCCTCTGTATTTCAACAGAGACCAGTTTATAGTTATAGCAAGTGATGGAATTTGAGACACAATGGAAAACCTTGAAGTTGTGAATTTTGTGGAAAGATTTAGGCATAGCTCGAAGTTTTCTTCTACATCGCCTGATTTCCCAGTAAATACAAACAATTCAACAATAGCCCGACTTCTTTGTGAAGAAGCAAGATACAGATGATTTGGGATCATAGAAGACGAAGACGTCGTAATTGATGATATTTCTTGTATTATCATCGAAATGAACTGCCTTGAGCCCAGCACAAATCTAGAGCCTGAGCCCAGCACAAATATAGAACCTGAGTCCAGCACAGAAGAAAGAAACATAAAAGGATTCCAAAGCATCACAACAATTGACGAAAGCAAAAAAGAAGACGAAAAAGCCAAACTAAGCGCTGAGGTCGGCAAAGTAAAAGTTGTGAGGCGAGACTTCGTCAGAGGAAGCACTGCAGCTGTATAAGAGAATGAATAAGGATCTGCCAAAATACAAATTTAATTAACATTATTTTCATGAACAGGATTAGTTAAGAAGTTCTCCTGATTCCTTGACAACTACTCTTTTAGAAGGTTTTCCGGATTGGCTTCCGACCTTTTCAATCTTCTTCACAATTTCATAACCCTCAATCACTTCTCCGAACACCACGTGTCTTCCATCGAGCCAAGATGTAGGTACTGTAGTAATGAAGAACTGAGAGCCATTAGTGTTAGGGCCTGAGTTAGCCATTGATAGCAAGCCTGGACCTTTATGTTTGAGGGTGAAGTTCTCATCAGCAAACTTCTTTCCATAGATGGATTCGCCGCCTGTGCCATCGAAGTTGGTAAAGTCACCGCCTTGGATCATGAACTGAGGAATAATTCTGTGGAAGATAGAGCCTTTGTAGCTGAGGGCAACACCGTTAGAGTTTTTGCCATTCTCACCTGTGCAGAGAGCTCTGAAATTTTCGACTGTTCGAGGAACCACTTTTCCGTATAAGCCCATTATGATTCTGCCGGCATCTTCACCGTCAATTGTAATATCAAAGTAAACTCTGTGTGTCACTTCGGCGTCGTGGACTCTACAGACAGCAAATAGGACTAAGCAAGAAAATACAAGCCACTTCATAATTATAGCCATTTATGTGATTTAGGCTTGATAAGTTTGTAAAAAGCAAATTTAATGCTTAAAAGTTGTGAAAAGAGGCTTACTTAATAATATTTTCTTAAATTAAAATAAATAAAATTAAATAAATTAAAAATGATTAATTATGTCATAATAAAGCAGCTTAAATAATAAGAGTCAACATTAAGTTTAATTTTTTTTAAAAACTTATAGAAAAAATTTATATCAAAAATTCTAGAAAGTAAAGACAGTTCTCATACCCCAGCAGAGAATAATATACAGGGGTGACAAATCGAAGGAAGGAGGCTGGATCTCAGTAGATCGTAAGACAAGCTTACTCTCGTACGTACAATCCCTCGTTCCATGTAAGTGGTCTGCAAAAGATTTGTCCCAGTCACTATTTGGTAC